>CAJQZP010000601.1:0-78526 GCA_907164705.1 Parnassius apollo
GTTAATTCTGCTGAGTTCTATTTCTCCTTGTCTGTAGTTGGTATAAATATAGTTACTTTTTTTATACGAGATGGAGCAGACTAGTATACGGTTCATCTAACGGTGAACCGCATAGTAACCGGTGGTAATCACTTTACCGCCGCTTATGAACAACTACAACAGTAGATGCGTTGCCAGCCTTTTAAAAGGAGTAGGCTCTCTACTTGAAGGTTTCTAAGTCATATTGTATCAGTATATAGGATCGAATGTGTAAGAAACTCGGTTCAATCCCCGCTGAACAAAAATCTTAATTGCAATTGATAGTGCTATTTTGCCTCATGTTTGGCGGAGAAGAAACCTGACGAAACTTGCATGTCAGGAGAAATGAAATAAATATTTCGAAGACATGTAAGGTCTACCAACACGCATTAGGGTGCGTTGATGAGTGGACGGACGGACGGAGTGGATTATCGTGAAAAAGAACAGAATATTATTATAGTATAAGGAAGCACACTTTTTATGACAATCATTATTAATAAAGCTTAATTTTTATTAGCGAAGTGAGCGGGTAAAGGCTAGTATTACTTGCACGTAATTCAAATGTTATTGTTAAAATATTATACTTACACCTTTACAGGTCGTTAACTAAATAAAAACCATATGTGAAATCAACTCCGCAGTGTCCTATGAAAAATTGTTAAAGACATAGTGCAAAATGCTACAAAAAACGTTAACAAAGTACAGTTGCATAGTATGACAGCGAACAAATAGATACAATTACAAGACTGAGTATGATCCCCTATGAGATAATGCCGCCGTATGCTGAATATGAATTAAAAATAAAACATAACAGTGCTAAGGTGCTTTGTTTTGTTTAACTGTACCGTAAAAAAGGGACAGTCTTTTCTCGTAATAATAATTATTTACTTACGTATAGAGTTGAAAGTATTGTGGCGTGTGTTTCAGATTGTAGTGATAGTCCCCCCCCCCGTGATCATGGGGGCTGTAAAGCGCTCGAAACATTGTTTATTTATAGTTAAATATACGCGATAAAATCCGTAAAAAAACTAGTATTATTTGAATGTGTAGTGATAGCAATGGTGTTTGGAATAGAGATGGGTCATCGACGCATTTTAACCAAATTAGTAAAACAAGGCGGTGCTACATTCGACGCATATAACTTTATTACTAAGCTAAGCCTAAGGGTGATTCAATACAAAAACTAAGAAAAAGTACGGACTTCATTTTTTGTATAATTGGGGTGAACAACGAGCACACAGTCCACCTGAAGGAAAGTGTATGCTGTGATCTATAGATATCTACATCTAACCTCGATTAAGAATAAAAATAATGCGTTGTCAACGCTGAAGGCTAATATAGGATAGGGTGACAAACGAGCACACAGTCCACCTGATGCTAAGTGGTTGTTGTGGCCCATAGACATCCACATCTATCCTCGATTACGAATCAAAATGCAGATGCGTTTTCACCCGTGAGGACTAAGATGGAATGCCTCGTTTCCAGTAAAAAAGGGTCTCCGGTTCTCTACACTCACCATACGAAATACAGCAGCATTAAGCTATTATTTTTACGCTGGTATTCTGTGAGAGCGTGGTCCTTCCCGGTCGACCCGACCCATTCGTGCTACAACTATACTTCTAATATAACTGCAGCATGGCTCTACCGTGTATAAATGCCTCGATTCCAGTAAAAAATGTCGAAATACAGCAGTATTTAGTAGGTTTTTACGCTAGTATTCTGTGATAGCGTGTTGTGTGTGTGCAGGACGAACATCCAACCAGCATATTTTTAAATGATAATATCAAGGTGTCATTTGGCATATAACACCGGGTATTTTTAAAACGCTCCTTGATGATGGGACAAAAAGAAAATCAATCCCGATGAAAAACAAAACATTTTTACAACGTTTAATTCAATTTATTCACGCTCTATCATGTTAGTACGGTTAAATGAAACGATAATTTCATTAAAAAAATCATGAAAATACTTAAACATAAATAACATAACATAAGAGCTGGTAAATGAGCCTATGTGAATAAATTATAAATAAATAAAATAAATAAATACGTGTAACAATATATGAAGCAATCGTAAAACATTTTGCGAGTTATTTGACATATTTTTGAAAATAAGAAGAATAATGAAATAATCATTTTAGTAAATAACGTATGTTTTGTCATGGTAGAAGTGAAAGAATCGCACGCACTTGTGGAAAAGATCTGATATATAAAATATCTAGGTCAAAGTTCATTAACTACGATATCTTGAAGACTCGTATCTTAGTAGATAAACTTAAATAAGTAACACACAATTATATTAAAAATCCTCTTCTTTTTGTTGTCCTTTGGTTTCTCCTTTGGGATTAGATTTTGGCTGAGAAATGTTAAGACAGTGGCACATTTTAATACGAGCGAAGTCCGAAATACCCATTAATCTAGAAGCAACGGACTGTTAGAATTTGAATTTAACACCTAACAATAAATTGAAATGAATTTTAAAATGATGTAAAACGTCCAAATTGGAAACGTGCAGCATTGTTAAAAGTGTGAAACGTCGGATACTGCAATCGATAATTGGAACAATAAGCAAGATCTACGACTTGATTTTACTGAGACGAGACCTATTATCATTAGCTTACTCATTCTAAGCTGTTCGACTAAAATCCCACCTGGTAGTAAGTGATGACGTTGTACTCGGTGGTAATTAGGTAATTATAGAATTTTATTCATTTTTTTGTCGTGAAGATACACCAATGAAATCTCAAGGAAAAGCCGACAGTGGCAATCTACGACATTCGTTTTTTGTACGCCTTACGAACGACTCAAGAAACCATTTCACAAGCATCATCATTACATCCCTATACAAGTCCAATTTTGTACATACGTCTCCACCAAGAAATGCTACAAGGCACGGTCCTGAACCACCTGCATCCATCGACTTCCTGCATGTCTTACTAGGTCGTCACTCCATCAAGTGGGGGGTCGTCCTACACTTCGCCTACCGGTACGAGGCTGCCACGAGAACCTTTTTTCACCAACGGTTGTCGGTTCTTCGAGCTATATGGCCGGCCCATTGCCACTTCAGCTTACTAATCCGTTGGGCTATGTCGGTCACTCTGGTTCTACTGCGGATATCCTCATTTCTAAGTTTATCACGCAGAGGAACTCCGAACATAGCCCTCTCTACAGCTCGCTGAGCGACTTTAAGCGAATGGGGCCCCATATATCAAAACTAGCAAGCAGACTGAAATTTGCAGCATATGTTGTGAAAAAAGATTTAGATATATACACTGAATTTATATTTGTTTTGTAGGGCCGTAAGAGCAATCTATGATTTAAAACCCAAAGATTCGCTCAGACAAGAAATGAGCCACCGCGATAAGGCGAGAATCATTAATGTGCTGTAAATACAAAGTAACTGTGACAACAATGTGGTTTAATTCAAAACAAGAGTAAACAGGCTCTTAATAAGCTAAGTCAGTGCATTTATCATCTTCGGCCGTCAGTTATTGTAGTAGTGAAATACAGGATCATGAGTTTTTTCAATAATAAATGTGTCACTGTCGCTACTAATGACAAAATGTCGATAAAAATGTCTATGGTCAAGCGTTTCAGTGCTTGAATATTACACTGTTTATTCATACAGCGCTTAAATTTTAATTTTATAATATATTGCTACCTTATGAAAACATGAACGAAACTTACTTTTTGCAAAACGTACGTCGACGATCACGTGCTCGACAAAGCGGGTTTTGCTATGAAGAAAATCATAAAATTTAAATTTTAAATATATCAAAAACGAAACGTTATTGCAAACTCATACATAACATAACATAAACACTCACGCCTGTCACCCATAGGGGTAGGCAGAGACTACGGACTTCTATTTGGCACAATCCTCACATACCTCCTTTACATCCATATATCTACGCATACATGCTCGTCGGTTAAGCGTACTTCTAGCGTGGCCCATTTTCAAAATATCGCCAATTTGGTCGATAAACTTTCTTCTAGGGCGTCCCTTCCCGACTATGCCGTTCACATCTGTCATATAAATTTGCTTTGTTACTACCAAACCACCGAAGCATTCCTTTCTTAATCCTGGTCACAACATCATCTAGCATACTACATTTATCTCTTATCATGCAATTTCTCACCCTGTCATTAAGATTCAACCCTAGCATACTCCTTAAAGACCGCATTTCTACAGCATTTATTCTACTTTCGTGTTTCTTCTGCCACACCCAGCTTTCACTACCATACATTAAAATAGGGACTAACACATCATTATGAATTACCATACGTGCCTTTTTTGACACATTCTGGTTCTTCATAATAGAGTGTAGTGCCCCATTCACTCTATTTATTGCATTTACTCGTCGTTCTATATCCTTATCATCTCTACCATCCCTGCTAAATACACATCCCAAATACATAAACTCATCCACTTGCTCAATTAACTCTCCTTCTATTCTTATTTCACATACCGTTTTGCTTTCTTCTCTTTCAAAAACCATCACTTTCGTCTTACTTGCGTTCACTTTCATTCCCCTTTCTTTTAATGCCCAGTTCATTAATGTAACCATCATTTGCAATTCAGCCGCCGATGACGCAAATATGACTTGATCATCGGCACACAAAAGACATTTGACGATTAACTCGCCCATTCTTAACCCACATTCTTCATCTTTCAAAGTTTGCAAACACCTGTCCATAAATAGGTTGAACAGCCAAGGGGAAGCTATACAGCCCTGTTTTACACCTTTTTGGATGCCAAACCACTCCGAGTAGACCCCATTGATCCTGACATAAGCACTAGAGTCCCTATAAAGAGACCTTAATGCCTGTATCAAACCAGCGCTCAACCCATATGAGTTCAGTGTTTGCCATAACACATTTCTGTCCACTCTGTCATAAGCCTTTTGCAAGTCCATGAACGCACAAAAAACTTTCTGGTTTTTGGCCAAAAACTTCCCCGCAATCATGCGCATGGAAAAGACTTGATCTGTACACCCTATTCCCTTTCTAAAACCCGCTTGCAAAAAATTGCAAACTCAGCAATTTTCAATTCTTGTTAAATTTATCCATGAGAAGTTACCTTTCACGAAATTGAAATTTGTTTGTTTGGTTGCATTCCATCTTAGTCCTCTGAGATGACAACGCATCAGTAAACTTCTTGGTTTGTAGTTGGTTGCTGGTGCCCACGAGCTGCATTAGCTACTTACATCCGGTGGAAGTTTCATTTGTTAATTCAGTGTTATGTTGATAAACCATCAATAAATTTTATCCCGTGGGTGGTGTGTTGGGGATTGGTTTCGCCTCAAGTAAAGCCTACGATTAAGGCGGTTCCTTCTCAAATCTAGAAAAGGCTCGTATCCAGCGGTGGGACTTTGCGGGCTACTAGCCAGAAAAAGTGAATTGATATTTAATAATTTCAGAATCAACTATAAAACAACATTCGTGTGTATAAAATCAGCCAATCTCCTTATAATGTAATTTATTCCTGTATTGTGGCAAAAATAAAGCCTCTGTTTAAAGCTCAATTTCCTATTTTACAGCCTCGTAAAATAAATAAACAAAGCTTCAGAGAGGGTCAGTTTGCCAGATATTTTAGACTATAGACTTCGATTGAATTTTTATGATTATTAAAATGTAGGGTTAAAATATACCGAAAAAAAGCTTTTTGTATATTGTAAGTACGAACAAGTAATGAAACCTTATTGTAGTAATTATCTTGAGTTGTTTTTATACCACGATAAATTGAAATTTTAATTTTTTTTAATTTTTTATCGCAAAATTTGTGTAACTATCAAAAAAAAACGGTAAAGAGAAGATATGGTTAGATGTTTAGTCTAGAATGTAGGCAACGTGCATTTTAAGCTTATTTGTAAATTTTGCTAGTCTGATTTAGGCAGCCATGTCGCCCAGGCCGAAATTCGGGTACAGCGACCAGTCTCAAAAGAGTACGCGCACGCATTAGTACACTTTATACGTGGTAGAGCCATGCAGTAGCTATATTATAGTTGAACAAAACCCACTAAGGGTTGATTAGAGTAGAAACACGATCTCACATAATACCAGGGTAAAATATTAGCTTAATGCTGCTCCATTCCGTATGGTAAGTGTGAAGGACCGGTGACCCTTTTCACTGGAAATGAGGCAATTCATCTTAGGAGTGAGGATAAAATGAAGATTTATTTGGGCCACAGCATGCACTTACCATCAGGTTGACTGTGTACTCATTTGTCACGCTTATACTATAAAAAAAACTCTATTTCATCACTCTCATAGTCCAGTGCGACGGTAATCCGACACGACTAGAGAGAGATCAGGCGCAGGGGCAATAGTTGTACGTGCTTTCCGAATCACGGGGGTAAAAACCGCCACCCCCAGACTAGGGGTGCTAATTAAAATTTCTTGACAATATTTAAATACCCGGGATTCAAACCCAGTACCACACTATCAGCTGTCACTTTAACGACCACTAAACCAACAAGGTAGTTAATTTATTTACGGGTACGCCTGTGGGTACGCCTGTGTGTACGTAAGTTATACGAACGTGCAAAATAGTGTCGGTTATAACGAGTTAGTGGAGAAGAAAGTAGCTAACTAACAAAAACCGCTGTGAAAGCGGAGAAACCATTTGAGGTGACAGGAGGCGTTTTTACTATGCGACAATGAACTTTCTTAATTTGAACTTGCTTGCAAGAGCTGAAGTGTGTTTGTTTAGGAGTAACTAAATAAATGAGTTGTTAAGAATGATAAAAACAACTTAACTTTGAAGTGACTGAAACGTAAACTTTACCTTTCTCGTACTCTTTTTATTTAATCTATTATATGATATTTTATATAAAACTTTCACTTATTTTTATTTGTATGTATTATTATATTTTTTATTATTATTTTGTATGCCCCCCCTCTATTTTAACTTTTGTTTGCATCATTCCTCTACGCAAAGGTTGTCTGGAAGAAATCACTTTCGGAGTGATAAGACCGCCTATTGTACATACTTTAATTAATTTTAACTGAACTTGATGTTTCTGTATTGTGGTGTACAAAAAAGAATAAATAAATAAATGTTGAGTGTTCATATTAAATCAGTCGAGAAATGGAATTTGAAATTTTTTGTATAAAATGGAACGAACGATCACACAGTCCACATGCGGATAAGTATAAGCTGTGGACTTTAGACATCCACGTCCATCTTCAATTAAGAATCAAAATGCAGATGCGTTGTCACCCTTGAGGACTGAGATGTGATAACTCATGTCCAGTAATAAGGTTCTCTATAATCTACAATACGTAACACAGCAGTATTAAGCTGCTATTTTTCTGAAAATGTGGTCCTTAACCGGTTGACCCGACCCACTTATGCTACAACCATATTACATAGCTGAAGCGTGGCTCTACCACGTATTATCTAACGCCGCCACAACAATGGGGCAAACATATCTCCAGTTTATGGAAGATAAAATTTGGATCCGTTGGTTTTGTCTACATGACAGATTAAGTCGTGTAGTGACTTAGGACAAATGAACTGATGGTTCGGCAAAGATGATAATAATGTGGTGTTTTACTGTAAATTTACTTTTCAAAGAAAGAGAAAAAAATTAAACAAAATAAGTTTGTAATAACGCAGTAAAAAGAAAAATAACAAATTAAAAAGAAAAATATTAGTTATGTGGGTTTGAATGTGGATTTGACCCATGTATGCCAAAGTGTAACTTTTTTTACAATGATTACTTTTTATTTAATGTAACTTTTTTGTTTCGGAGGCGGAGTTTGAAAATGGCGGAAATGAAGAAGAACGAATAATGCGGTGCCGTGATTAGTGTGTTTGTGACTTGGAAAATACTACGAAACAACTGCTATGAAAGTAGTGATCACGACTCAGTGTCTGAAATAAATGAAATGGAGAATGACTTTGAGGAGTCATCACGTTTCGACACTATGATTAGTTTTGCTGAAATTGTTCCACAAAATGACGAGATCATTCATGATGAACCACTAACACCATCACAACCACCATCACGATCACGTGGTTCATTCAGAAGTTATGGTACGGACGAAATCGGTTAAAATGGTCGAAGACGCCTCCATCTTCTTCAAGAACTCGACGTGAATTTGACATTGTTTCCCAATTACCTGGTTTAGCGAGAGATGAACGTTGAAACAAGCCTGTCCTATCTCCACTGCAAGCATGGACAATCCTGTTTACTAACGAACTAACTGGAAAGATTCCAGAATTTACAAACAAGAAAATAACAAACCTGTCCTTGTACTACGGATATACAGCTACATATTGCAAACATGTAACAGAAAAAGAACTACGAGCCCTGTTTGGGCTTTTTTATTCTATCTGGCGTACGCAAATTGGCTCATGAAAACTGTAGGATTCAGATGGTATAGTCCGTAATATATTTCGAGTAACTATGCCCTTGAAAAGGTTCCTATTTTTGCTAACCGCTCTCAGATTTGATGATTTCAAACAGAAGGATCTCGAGAATAGACTGGGTCGAGAATAGAATAGATTTTCGAAGACTTCTTGAAAAATTGCAGAGAAAATTACAGTCTACCTCAATACTGTACTGTAAACGAAATTCTTGTTGGTTTTCGTGGAAGATGTAAATTCCGAATGTTAATAAAAAGAAGCCCAACAAATATGGTATAAACGTAATGAGTTTGTGTGACGCGCGCACCCATTATTTGTATAATAGATTTATTTGTGCTGGCAAAGACGTCTCTAGAGCAAACCCTAAAAAGATAAAAAGCGAACATGATATACCCAATTCTATCACACACTGAGATGTGTCATATACATACAGAAAATAAGATGATACTGAACAAACTGGTCATTTCAATGGAACCTTTTAAAAAAATGTAGTTACATAAAAATTACGTATTTATGATATAATTTATTTACGTCACCATGCTTCTTGGTCATCAAAATATTCACTTAAACTGCAGTGATTTTGTGCATAGATTCATTTTAAAGTAATGTTTAAATGTCCTTTCGAAAAAGCTTAACAAATCATCAAAAATTTTGTTATTTATTCGCGTGCATTGCCCAATATATGACTTATTTGTCTTTTGTAATTTTATGGGTAATTTTGGTTGGTGATTTCTCTTGAAGTGAATATGAAAAAGAATGGTTTTATTTACGCGAATAATGCACATTGTATAAAACACATTTTACGATTCTTATTGCACATTGATTAAAACTTCTTTTGCGATTTTTATCTAGTTTAATTTATTTTATTTTAAATTTTTAATACCCGACGTTTCTGGTGCTTTCTAGCACCCATGGTCATCAAAAGAACCCGAAACGTCGGGTATTAAAAATAAAATAAATTAAACGCGATAAAATCCGTAAATGGTGCCTAGGTCCTTAGAGCCAGACCCGAGATTTACTTGTTAGAAAGTGGTAACCCTGCAACTTTATTATGTCAAATAGACTCATCTTTACATGAAATAAATAATAATACTAAATGTGGCGACAGAACATGAATAACAGAATTTATCATTTTCACAGAAATACCCACTATATTCGTATTTCTCTTCCTTATATGTAATTGTGTGTATGTATTTCCTTTATGTGTATTAAAATGTTTGAATTTAGAATTTTAAATTAAAATTTTTAGTGTATAAATTAGAATTCTTAGTCAAACTAGTGTGGTAGAAGCCGTAAAAGTGTAAAAGTGATTTGTATTTGTACTATTATTACAACACTTTGTTTTATTTTCGAAACTGCTTAAATAGTCAAAAAAATTCAATCATCAAAAATTTGATGATTAAATTTTTTGACCTACGACATAATTTTATAATCTCTCATATTGTCCCTAATGTTAATGAATATTTTTTACACATTCTAGTGTTAAATGAAGGTATGATCTTTTTTCGTACAATTTCAAAAGCTTACCGCTAATTTTGCGGATTCATTCCTAGCAGCCTAGTTTTAAATTTAAAAAAAGAGCACTTGCTCAGAAGTAACTCAAGGAGTTATATAAATTCATAATTATATTTTTTTGTAACTTCCATTAGTTTTTACAACCATGTTTTCACACGACAGGGATAATTAATATTATCGAAAAGGTATCCAACATCGAATTAAGTTAATGCGTCTCTGCGCCGCATGTTGACTGTTCGTAATTATAGTACGTTGAAAATATGGAAATTCGATGTTATTGCTTCTCGTTATGACACTGGGAGACGTCGTTTCCATTTATTTTTTTAAAGTACTTATCGTAATATTGCAAGTTATCAATCAACCGCAACTTTTTTCAATTAAATTTGTTTAATGCGCTAAAACAATTTTTTAAGCGCATTAAACAAATCTACTGCTTGGTAATCAGGATTAAATGAAACCTTTCAGCTCGAGTTACAAAACCGCTTTCAGTGAATAGAGGATTGCAATGCAGTGGACGATATGAATGACAAGCTCGTGGAAACTGTCCATGCGGTCGGAGCCAAGTTCTGCAAAACCCGCCGCAGAAGAACACAAAAACTTTCCGATCACACTCTTAATCTCATGGCTGTTAGACGGGAGATGAGGCTGCAATCGTCAACAGATTTGACAGCATACAGGCAACTGAACAGACAGATCTCCAAATGCATGCGGCGAGACTTACGCAACTTTAATACTGCTCGTATTAAAGAAGCGATCGAGCGGAACCAGGGCTCCAAAGTCTTTAGCCAGAGATCTGTCTGCCAGTAAGACCAACTGTCAAAGCTGAAAACTGGAGTGTGGCAGCATCGTTTCCGGGACACCTGAGATTTTGAGTGAGATTGAGAGGTTCTATGGACAGCTGTACACATCATCGTTGGAGCCACACGCAAGTGTGAGTAATGATCCAAGAGCAAGTCTTATCCGACACCATTCCGATGATATCCCGGACGTCAGTCTAAGCGAGATTAGAATGGCTCTTCAGCACCTTAAAAACGGCAGGGCCCCAGGCGAGGATGGAATTACAGCGGAGCTTCTAAAAGCGGGTGGAACACCGGTACTTGAAGTCCTTCAGAAGCTCTTCAATTCCGTCCTCCATGGTGGCACTACTCCAGAGGCGTGGAGCAGAAGTGCGGTGGTCTTGTTCTTTAAGAAAGGCGACAACGCTCTCTTGAAGAACTACAGACCGATTTCCCTTTTGAGCCGCGTCTACGTGCTGTTTTCGAGAGTCATTACGAATCGTCTCGCACGCAGACTCGACGACTTCCAGCCTCCCGAACAAGCCGGTTTCCGAAAAAGGCTTCAGTACCATAGACCACATACATACCCTGCGGCAGATTGTACAGAAGACTGAAGAGTACAATCTGCCACTTTGCCTGGCGTATGTGGACTATGAGAAAGCCTTTGATTCCGTCGAAATTTGGGCGGTGCTACAGCCCTTCAGCGGTGCCAAGTTGACTGTCGGTATATCGAAGTGCTAAAGTGTTTGTACAGTAGGGCTACGATGGCTATCCGAGTACAGAACCAGAGTTCGAAACCTATCCAAATGCAGAGAGGTGTAAGACAGGGTGACGTTATATCCCCGAAACTCTTCACCGCTGCATTGGAGGACGTTTTCAAGCTACTGGACTGGAAAGGATACGGTATTAACATCAATGGCAATTTGCCGACGATATAGTCCTTATGGCAGAATCGCTGGAGGACTTAAGCACTATGCTCAATGACCTCAATAGTGCCTCCCAACGGATAGGTCTTAAGATGAACATGGACAAAACAAAGATCATGTTTAATGTCCATGTCACACTTATGCCGGTAGTTGTTGGGAGCACTATGCACTAAGTTGTTGACGAGTACGTTTACCTGGGACAAATAGTCCAACTAGGTAAGTCCAACTTGGACCGAGAGGTCAATCGACGGATTCAACTCGGCTGGGCAGCGTTCGGGAAATTACGACACATCTTCTCGTCAGGTATACCTCAATCTCTGAAAACTAAAGTGTATAACCAGTGCGTGTTGCCAGTGATGACTTACGGATCTGAGACGTGGTCCTTCACCGCTGGCCGTATGAGGACGCTCAAGGTCGCTCAGCGAGCTATGGAGAGGGCTATGCTCGGAGTTTCACTGCGAGATAGACTCAGAAATGAGGATATCCGCAGTAAAACCAGAGTGACCGACATAGACCAACGGATTAGTAAGCTCAAGTGGCAATGGGCCGGCAATATTGCTCGAAGAACCGATAACCGATGGGGAAGAAAGGTTCTCGAGTGGCAGCCTCGTACCGGTAGGCGTAGTGTAGGGCGACCCCCACTAGATGGTGTGACGACCTGGTAAGACATGCAGGAAATCGATGGATGCAGGTGGCTCAGGACCGTGCTTTGTGGCATACCTTGGGGGAGGCCTATGTTCAGCAGTGGACTTGTGAAGGGCTGTAATGATGATGATGATGATGATGATCGTTTTAATATGTAAAACGAACATTAAATAATAATTACAAATTCTTTTAGATAACTCTAATTATAGTATAATAAATATAATATGTTATATTAAAAAAAGAATGTTTAAGCACATTTATTTGATTATACAAAGTTTAAGAAACATGATACTGAATCGCCCAAACAAATTGGATGGTATCTTCTTCTGGTAAGAGTATACTTACGGCATTCTCTATTATACGGCAAATGCATTTCTACTCCGTTTATGAATGTAGTTGTTCATCATGTTCACAATAAACTACATTTATAAAATTTTGAAAATCAATCAAACGTTAAAATATTCGGTAAGTATATATTTTATGAAGATCATTATTCATCGAGGTGAATTATATGAATGAAATATTTCCATTATACATTATACAGCAAATTAAAAGGAAAAAGAAATTCAACATTAGTTTAGAATAACTAAATTAATTTTATTTAATTTTAAACAAATGTAAAGAGTAAAAAGTAAATAACCCAATTCTGATTTCAAGATAATTTACCACTTCCATTCTGCAGAAATTCTGAGAAAATTACTCTGATAGACAGTTTGAGAGGTGGCACGAAGCAGTGATGATGTTTCTTAATTAAAGTCCACGTGAGTAAAGCCGGCGGTAAATGTTAGTACTAAAATATTCTTACATATTAAAATATTTTTATAATATTAAACAGCAGTTTTATAGCAAAGAGGACTTTCCTTTATTTTTTATTTAGGCCTGTTTTTTGGTTGGACTAACTTTCTGCCTAGATTCCATCTGTGTAGAAACCAACCTCTTAACTATTTTCATCGAGAGTTAGTTGCACTTGCACTATATTTTCCGGTGTGAAGATTGTAGAAAGCCGGTTTAATTACAGGCTGTGAGGCGTTCCATCTTAGTTACACAGCGCACCTGATGGTACGTGGTTGTTATGACTGGACATCTACATCTATACTCGATTACTGACTGAGATGGAATGACTCGTCCTATACACTCACCATATGAAACATAGCTGCGCTAATCTGCTGTTTTATCCTGGTAGTCTGTGAGAGCGTCATTTCCTGATCGAAGCAACCCATTCGTACTGCAACTATACTATTTAAATAGTTGCAGCACGGCTCTGTCACGTATCTTAGTCCTCAGAGTTGACAGCGCATTTGGAGCTTTCTTTGTTTGAAGTCGGTAGCAAGTGTCCATGGAGTGCAGTAGCCACAAACTTTTAGGTAAACTGTAAGCTAGTTGGTCACTTCCGTTAAAAAGAAACAGCAACGTGAACTTCAAATATCCACAAAATATTTTTTATTGGTAAGGCATAGAGGGATTATTTATTATTTTTAATTTGTAAACGTATTTGTGCCACTAATTGAAATATTATGCGGCTCCCACTAGGTAGAGTAACGACCCTGTAAGTGATACAGAAAGTTGATAGATAGAGGTGGCTAAGGACAGTGCTGTTCGGCATTCCTTGACGGAAGCATTGATTCAGTAGTGGACATGCGAGGAACTGTAATGATGACAGTGAAGATATAGAAGTTTTTTCACAATGTTTAGTCAGCGCTTATCGAACACGAGTGCCTCGCGCATTTTAAAATTCAAGGTGAGTGTTTACTTCAGATATCTTTTTTTTATAGGTAGGGATCTGGGTGACAAACGAGTACACAGTCCACCTGATGGTAAGTGGTTGCTGTGGCCCATAGACGATCTACATCTATCTTCGATTACGAATCAAAATGCAGATGCATTGTCACCCCTAAAGGACTAAGATGGAATGCCTCGTTTCCAGTAAAAAGTGTCTCCGTTTCCCTGCACTCACCATATGAAACACAGTGGCATTAAGCTACTATTTGACGCTGGTATTCTGTGAAAGCGTGGTCTTTCCCGATCGAGCCGACCCATTCGTGCTACAACTATACTACTAATATAACTGCAGCATGGCTCCACCACGTATAAAAATATCTTGATGGTGGTAGCTAAAAGTCAAAAAAAATTTAATTTACAGCCTACATAATATGTCCCGCTTCTGAGCTTAGGCCCCAGGCCAGTGTTTTAGAGCAAGGAAATGTCCGACGCGCCTAACCAATGCGTGTTGGTGAATTCCACGTCTTTAAATTGAATGAAAAATTAAATTTTTTCCTTATTTCTCAGACATGCAGGTTTTCCCAAGGTGTTTTTCTTCACCGCAGGGTAGGTCAGGTAAATCAGCTTTTACATTGCGATTGACAATTTGATTAGTGCCCGAACGAATCGAACCCGGGTCACTCGCTTACTGTGAACTTTACAGTGAGCCCTTAGCCCCTGTCCTACCACAGACCCACGGCTGTAGTATTACTGGACTCCACATCTGGCCAAGAGCGAATAAGACGCGCGCCCTTAGGATTTAGAGCAAACTTGATCATGTATGAAGACAGTTCGCTTATCCCGGGAATCGATAGTCTAGGTAATTTATGCCTCTTTTCGGTACCGATATACCAATGCCGTAAATTGTTTTTACCTGCCCAGGGAACGGTACCCTTAGATAATATGTAAAATTATTTATATAAAGTTAGACATTAGTAATAGATATTAATTGAAAATTGATATATCTACCCGTTCCTGAAAAAATATCGGCAATAATCATCCTATACAGATTACTAAGATTATTATTTAATATAACCGTACGTATAAAAATGATTTTATATATTCCTAGAAACTCAAGAACTAAAAACGGCTTTTATGTTTTGATATCAACTTACATACATATACATAAAGACTCACGCGTGTAACCCAGAGGGGTAGGCAGAGACTACAGACTTCCATTTTGGCACGATCCTGACACACCTCTCTCGCCTCCTTCACATCTATATACCTACGCATACATGCTCGTCGGTTAAGGGTACTCCTAATTTGAACCGTTTTTAATAAATCGCTAATTTGGTCGATAAATTTTCGCCTGGGACGTCCCCCCCTTCCGACTCTGCCATTCACTTCTGCAACATAAATTTTCTTTGTCACTCTTTCCTCATTCATTCTTTCCACATGACCTAACCACCGAAGCATTCTTTTTTTAAATTCTGGTCACTACATCTTCTTGCAAACCACTTTTTTCTTATCACACATTTTCTCACCCTGTCATTCAGATTCAGCCCTAACATACTCCTTAACGACCGCATTTCTACTGGATTTATTCTACTCTCGTGCTTCTTCTGCCATACCCAACTTTCACTACCATACGTTAAAGTAGGGACCAACACAGCATTGTGAATTGCCATACGTGCCTTTTTTGACACATTTTGACTCTTCACAAGAGTGTAGGGCCCCCATTTACTCTATTCCCTGCCTTCACTCGTCGTTCTATATCCTTATCATATCTCCCATCGCTGTTAAATACGCAATCCAAATATACAAACTCATCTACTTGCTCGATCAACTCTCCTTCTATTCTTATTTCACATATCGTCTTACTTTCTTCTCTTTCAAAAACCATAACTTTCGCCTTACTTGTGTTCACTTCCATACCCCCTTTAATGATCTGTTCATAAATGTAACCATCATTTGCATCTCGGCCGCCGACGACGCAAGAATAACTTGATCTTGATACAGAAGGCATTTGACGGTTAACTCACCCATTCTTAATCCTCATTCTTCAACTTTAAAATTTTGCAAACAACTGTCCATAAATATGTAGAACAGCCACGGGGAAGCCACACAGCCCTGTCTGACACCTTTATGGATGCCAAACCAGTCCGAGTAGACCCCGTTGATCCTAACACAAGCACTAGAGTCCCTATAAATAGATTCCAATGCCTGTATCAAGCCAGCGCTAAACCCAAATGAGTTCAGTGTTTGCCATATCACGTTCCTATCTACTCTGTCGCCTTTTCCAAGTCCATTAACGCACAAAAACCTTTTGGTTTTTGGCCAAAAACTTCTCCGCGATCATGCGCATGGAAAAGACTTGATTTGTACATCCCACTCCCTTTCTAAATCCCGCTTGCACATCCCAAATTTTTCCATCAGTTTCTTTCATGACCCTTTCAATTAGTACCTTAGCACACAGTTTTCCCACAATGCTAAGAAGGCTGATACCGCGGTAGTTTTAAATTACGATTAGAATAAAACAGTGCGTCAGTGGCGACTATGTGGCAGGACGGCCTTTTGGAAAGTGGATGCCATTGGCCACTTATGTACAGGCAATCCACTTTTTCATAGAATAAGGGTGCCAAATTAGCCCACAGTCCACTTTATGGTAAGTGGATACTGTGGCCCATAGACATCTACATCTATCCTCATTAAAAGTTTAAAATACAGATGCGTTGCCACCCATGAGGTCTAAGATGGAATGCCTCGTTTTCAGTAAAAAAGGGTCTTCAGTTCTCTACACTCACTATACGAAACACAGCAGCATTAAGCTGCTGTTTTCCGCTAGTATTCTATAAGGGGGGGGGGGGTGGAAGCGCGGACAATGTGGTCCTTGCCCAGTCGAGCCAACCAATTCGTGCTACAACCACAATATAGCTGCAGCTGACTCTTAAGTGTAACAGAAGTATTTGAACTACTTAAAGCTGACCACTGGTGGCCGTTGGCGCTGGCTCGTTTTGCCCAGTTCTAAAAGTCCTATAGTGCGTGCTGGCTTTGATATATAAAACTGATAAAACAAATATGAACGGAACATGCAAAACTAATGCGAGACCAAGGGAAGCATGTTGTTTGTTAATGGAATACAAATGACCGTTGTGCTTACACGATGAAATCAATCAATAATCGATACGGTCTGAAGGTTGTCGGATAAAAATTACATAGAAAGCTATTAAACTTGCTTAGAATGTAAATTTTATTTTATTTGACTCGGGTCTACATTGTTACCGAATTCTCAAATTGTCATAAATCTAAATATAGTAAATAAATTGCTTACTTGTAACGGGTATGATATTACTACACTATAGAGCAATAACGCCTATAAAATATGGTGCGTAAATTTAAATTATTTTATAAAATTTACATAAAGGGAAATGGCAGGTTCGTATGGGAATTTCGTACCGCTAATAAAATTTCGTGTTTTGAGATATTTTTGGTTTTAATTGGTAGATAGTAAGATAGACAAACCCCTTTTAAATTCTAAGATTTTTAGAACTTGAGAGATAAAAGTTATAACCAGTTTTAATTTTTAAGAATATCTACATAGACCATAGACTAATATATAATAGTACCCGGTTGACCGTGACCGATTTAGATACAAATCCTCAATCTACCTACTTAATGGTAGAACCACGCTGTAGCTATAATATATTTGTAGCATGAATGACTGCTCGACTGGGGAAAAACCACGTTCTCACAGAATACCAGTGTAAAATAGCAGTTTAATACTGCTGTGTTTCGTATGGTGAGTGTAGAGATCCGGAGACCCTTTTTTCTGGAAACGAGGCATTCGATCCTAGTCTTCAGAGGTGACAAAGCATCTGAATTTTGATTCTAAATCGAGGATAAATGTAGATGTCCGTGGACCACAGCATCCACTAACCATCAGGTGGACTGTCTGTTCGATTGTCACCCTTGTTTTATAAAAAAAATAACGGTTAGTAAAGTACTACACAGTAACGAAAAGCAATATAGAATATTTACTTTATCACAAAAACGATGTATATTTGCCTATATGTAACGTCCAACACCTCTCCTGGTGTACCTATACACCAGGAGAGGTGTTGGCCGTCGACGGATTGTGGAACAATTTGTCGCTCCTGTTTTGTTGCTTGAATCATGGTTTGAAGAAGATTTTGATTCGTAAAGGTGATGCGATTTTGAAAATTGTCTGCGCGTGTGAACTATTAGAGAAAACGACGGAGCAAGCGGAAAAAAATTACAAAAACGTAGATTACGAAAGAAATGATGAAAGTCTAGAACCCAAAGCCGTAAAGCCAGTTAAATAAAAAAATTGTAACACTAGTTCATAATCCATACCTTTAAACGAGCAATTATTCTTGTATATTGGGTATAATTTATCTATAATATTTATGTATTTAGAAATATATAAGTATGTTTATCAGTTGTCTAGTACCCATAACACAAGCTCTGCTTAGCTTGGGACTAGATGGCGTTGCTATATATATATATATATATATATATATATATATATATATATATATATATATATATATATATATATATATATCTATATATATATAATCGGAATCTCGGAAACGGCTCCAACGATTTTCATGAAATTTAGTGTCCAGGGAGTTTCGGGGGGCAATAATATAAATCGATCTTGCTAAGATTTATTTTTAGAAAATGTTTTTTGTCCGTGTTTTCAGGCAATGATAAACTACTACAATATAAGAAGGTAAATTTTGACCCGTGTTAATGACCGTAATAGCTCAAGTGGATAGTGAGCGGTCGCAAAATCGTAAACCCTTGTTTCGCGTCCCGTCTTAGGTCCGACATTTTTCCCTTTTTTTTCAAGTTCCCTTCTTTTGTGAGAAAATCTATTATTTCCAGCACTTTTTTTTTAGTATTTTATAAAAATACAAAAATTTAAATTAAACTGATTGCCCCATGATTTTTTATTCAAATAACCAGTTCAGTTTTTTCTATTATGTCAATAAGATCAAAAAATATTATTCATCAGTATGTATACAAAGGTAGAGTGAATTAGGAGATACCTATATTCAACAGTGGACTGTAACATTTGATAATGATAAAGTTATGATGGGGTTTTGAGTGTAGGTAAATAAAAGTATTTTGTTTTTTAAGTTCATTTATTTTATTGTGCTTATAATTAAAGAATTCTTAGTAAAACTTAATCTAAGAAGGGGGCAGGCCGGGTAATTACCCTCATGGCGAGCATGGCTTAGGTACCAAATAATACTCACACTTAAACGTCGAAACTGCTAAGTTCATTTCATCCCAGTAACTACTCCAGCGCTGTTGTGGAGAGTTTTTGAACTGTTATTTACTGCATACAGATGACCACTTTTTCAACTATTCTACTATGGGAGTTGGTACTCCTTACTTTTACATTCCATAAATATGAGATTTAAATTGTACATCAATATTTATATGAAAATAATTGTGATATAGGATGAGCGCTTTATACTAGAGCCTCATAATAAAATTGTTTAGTCTGCGTAATTGCTTGAAAATTTAAAATTATTGTATTCACATTATTTTCAGAAGCATTTTTGGAATTTCTTAAGCAATTAATTGTTTATAAGAAATACATGCAACATTTTATTCTGCATCTTAATGTTTGTTTTATGGGTATGTACTTAGTAGACCCACGAAGCACAATTTTGGTTAGTGTAGAGAACCGGAGACCCTATTTACTAGTAACGAGGCGTTCTATATGATTCCTCAGGGATGACAACGCATCTGCATTTCGATTCTAAATCAAGAATAGACGCAGGTGTCTATGGGCCATAGCCTTGCCTTCAAGTGGGCTAGTTTGTCGCCCTTATTGTAAAAAAAAAAAAACACGTAAGTTATTTATTTTATTTTAGTTTATGTAAAAAGAGCGAAAACTATAAACATAAATAGTTAATGCTAAATTGGAGTCTACGATACAGAATCACCTAATGTGGGTACCGTAGGCTACTTAAAAAATGCTTTTTTTTTACAATGCGCTAAAGATTGTAGCCGGGGTGAGAGGCTTGCATAATAACAGTTCTCAACTAACTGGGTATAAAAATGTAAAATAACAACCCTAATTATGTTTTGGACGAAGATCGACGAGAACGTAAAGACCGAATGAAAAAAGGACAAATACAATTATGTCTGATACACACTGCCAGTGATAATGAGTGCGTTTGGCAGAAAAAAGCGCTAGCAAGCGCTTGTAAGCAAAATGGCGATCGTAAGCGGTAAGCGCTGTCAAATCGTAAGAAGCCATTTTCCTCTAGGACACGAAGTTAGTTTTAACCGGGGAACCTAACGTAATTTAAATATATGTTTGTAAAGTATTCATATCCAAAACTTACCAATCATGAATTTTAATAACATGTATAGGTATGTTTATTCATGTCATTATATTACTTAAAACTAATATTGCGCAGAACAACCTATAAACTCTACTTCAAAACAAACAAAATAAATAAGAAAAATGGCGGATTTTGTCAGCGCTACTGAAGTAGCAATCGTGTCCTGGCCGAAAACTATTTCATCGCTTGTAAGCGCTTCCTAGCGCTTTTTTCTGCCAAACGCATCCAGTACATTGTGTTTCAATTTATCTCTGAAGTGATTTGCATACAATGAAATATATTTTATTCGCTTTTAATTTCAAACAAAAACCGTCTTAGCCGTTCCCATGATCAAATAACGCGGGAAACCATATTATCGTTTTTCAGTTAATTTTCATTCATTTAATTCAAGAACATTTTAAATTTGTTAATTTAGTACTTCAGCGTATTTAGTAAAAAAAGGTTTACGAAAAAATTGATTTCAATTGTTATAACCCATGTCACAAAAAATACCTCGTATACTACAATCCATTAAGCCGTTTAAGCTACAGAGCGTACCTACTAAGATTTAATGAAAATTTCTCTGTAGCTGACCATTGTGTCAAAGTCAAGAATAATTTTAGAAACTCAACTTTGCTATAAATGAAAACCTTTTTGTGCCCTATTCATCCGCATACATTTAAACGCTTACAAAATTATTGAAGTGAAGCCCTTTATTTCGACGTAGTAGAGAAATTTATTACGGCATTAAAAATAAAAAACCTCACGATTTCTTGTACCATTTCCTTGTAACGTATCCCCGCTGGGGCTGCATGAGTACATTATCATTACGTAAAATATAAAATAAAAAGAAGAATTATATTGTAACGAAGTTTCACTTCGTACGTGTATACGTTAGGTACGCAATTATAGGCACATTTTTTTCTAAGAAACCTGAAAAAAGTTATTAAATAAGCTACATCAGCTTTTTTATTCTATTTTGTAACACACTATAACAAAATATGCAAGCTGGCCACGCATGTTCTGGCCTTTGTGACGACCCTTTGTCTTATAAAATAATCCTTAAATTCTCAATAAAAATATTGAATGTCACTTATAGGGATAAAAACTATCATAACTTTGAGAGTGTTGGGGAAACCAAGTAAGTCGGCTCGACCGGGGAAGGACCACGCTCTCGAAGAACAGCAGCGTAAAATAGCGCTTAACGCTGCTGTATTTCGTATGGTAAGTTCAGAGAACTGGGTACCCTTTTTACTGGAAAAGAGGCATTCCATCTTAGTCCTCACGGGTGACGACGCATTTTCATTTTGATTCATAATCGTGGATAGGCGTGTTCTCGTTTGTCATTTATTTTAATAAAAGCAATACACATTTACAAACTTTCATATAAATTGGTTAAGCGGTTTTGGTGATGATTTTTATATATTGATATTATAAGCTGTCTCTTAACAACACAATGATTAAAAATTAAAAAAGAGTATCCGTATATTTTTATAATAATTATTTTCAGCACCATGGGTGCTAGAGAGTACCCAAAACTTCTTAAAATTAGTTTTTCCAATTAACAGTACATGTCCGCGTAATATAAGAGTCATTATCTTCTTCTTAAATTATTTCTTAAAATCACTTCGCTATAGCAAAAATTGTTAGCCAAGCATTAAAATTTAAACAAAACGTTTGACTCACTAGATGGAGTGACGACCTTTTAAGATATGCAGGAAGTCGATGGATGCAGGTAACTCAGAACTGTGCTTTGTGGTATTAGTTGGGAGTTGTCCTGTTTAGCAGTGGACTTTTGAAGGGCTGTCGTGATTATCATTATCGGGGGGTATTCATCATCATCATTACAGCCCTTTACAAGTCCACTGCTGAACACAGGCCTCCCCCAAGTAATGCCACAAAGCACGGTCCTGAGCCATCTGCACCCATCGTCTTCCTGCATATCTTACCAGGTCGTCACTCCATCTAGTGGGGGTCGCCCTACACTACGCCTACCGGTACGAGGCTGCCACTCAAGAACCTTTCTTCCCCATCGGTTATCGGTTCTTCGAGCTATATGGCCGGCCCATTGTCACTTCAGCTTACTAATCCGTTGGGCTATGTCGTTCACACTGGTTTTACTGCGGATATCCTCATTTCTGAGTCTGTCTCGCAGAGAAACTCCGAGCATAGCCCTCTTCATAGCTTGTTGAGCGTCCTCATGCGGCCAGCAGTGAAGGACCACGTTTTAGATCCGTAAGTCATCACTGGCAACACACACTGGTTGTGCAATCTAGTTTTTAGAGATTGAGGTATACCTGACGAGAAGATATGTCGTAATTTCCCGAACGCTGCCCAGCCGAGTTGAATCCGTCGATTGACTTCTCGGTCGAAGTTGGACTTACCTAGTCGGACTATTTGTCCCAGGTAAACGTACTCGTCAACAACTTCGAGCTTAGTGCTCCCAAGAACTACCGGCATAGGTGTGACATGGACATTAAACATGATCTTTGTTTTGTCCATGTTCATCTTAAGACCTATCCGTTGGGAGGCACTATTGAGGTCATTGAGCATAGTGCTTAAGTCCTCCAGCGATTCTGCCATAAGGACTATATCGTCGTCAAATCGAAGGTGAGTGATGTACTCGCCATTGATGTTAATACCGTATCCTTTCCAGTCCAGTAGCTTGAAAACATCTTCCAATGCAGCGGTAAAGAGTTTCGGGGATATAACCTATATTATCGGGGGTATTAAAAATGCAATTTTAAATGAGATGAAGTTATATTTGTTTTAATAAAAGTCTTGTATTCATTTTATTTGCCAATAATTAGATAATTACAATTTTCACCACTAATCCCAGCACTACTACTCTCAATACTACTACACTAGGAAGGACGTGTTTGTATGTGAGCTCTTAGCGGCCAGCCACCGCAGAGTGGAGAGAGTAATAGAGCTCCGCAAAGTAACACCTCATTATATTTATTAAATTAATAAAATAATTTTGTAAATTACTTTTCTGTTCTGTTTTTAAGTATTATAAGCCAGTGCTTGGCTACTTTCCCGCCTGATAATGAAGCAAAAGTTTCTATCAGCCTATTAACCCTTGTTTTGAAGACACCCTTTGAAGACTCCAAATGAGCTTTAGAGCTTATTGCGTGACCTAACAAGGCTATTCTTTTATTCACAGTACCTAAATAAGCCAAATTCGTAATTATAAATTTCATTATCCCTTGCCACGTCTCAGTGATGAAGGAAAACCTCGTGAGAAAACGTGTTCATGGTAGAGCCACACTACACGTATTGTTTGGACGAATGAAACGTCTTGGCCGGGAAGGACCACACTCAAGGAATACCAGCGTGCAACATCAGAATTATGCTGTGTTTCATATAGTGAGAGTAGAGAACCGGATTCCCATTTTACTGGAAATAAAAGCGGCCAAGAGCGTGTCGGGCCACGCTCAGTGTAGGGTTCCGTAGTTTCCCGTCCGTCACAATAAGTGTTCCCACTTATGAGTTTAAAGGTGGGTATCCATTATGTTCGCGCTCCTGCAACTGCTCCCGGTAGTAGGTACTGTGGTTTCCATCCAAGTTCAAAATAATTTTCCAAGAGAGTCCTTATAAAGTTCTACTTTTCAGATTTTTTTCATATTTTCTAAACTTATGGTTCAAAAGTTAAAGGGGGGTGGACACATTGTTTTTTAATTTTGGAGCGATTATTTCCGAAATTATTGACATTATCAAAAAATGTTTTTAGTAAACCCCTATTCATCTTTAAGTACCTTTCCAACAATATATCACACGTTAGGGTTAAAATTAAAAAAAAATCACTTCCCACACTCATATAGGGGAATTACCCTAATGAAACATTTTTTTCCAATTTTTATTATATATACACATATTGGTACCAAATTTCAGCTTTCTAGTGCTAACGGTCACAGAGATTAAGCGTCCTTAGTCAACTAGGAACCCTTATAGGTTCGCCATGTCTGTCTGTCCGTCTGTCCGTCCTCGCTTAATCTCCATGACCGTTAGCACTAGAAAGCTGAAATTTGGTACCAATATGTGTATCAATCACGCCGACAAACTTTCTAGGATAATTATTTTGAACTTGGATGGAAACAACAGTACCCACTACCGGGAGCAGTTGCAGGAGCGCGAACATAATGGATACCCACCTTTAAACTCATAAGTGGGAACACTTATTGTGACGGACGGGTTACTACGGAACCCTACACTGAGCGTGGCCCGACACACTCTTGGCCGCTTTTTTCAATATGGTCGAGGTGGTCCATTGGCTCTTCAGAATAAAAGGCCCCGATTACTGTGGTTAATGACAAGCGAGCACCTAGCGAATGATAATATTATGTCTGATACACACTGCCCGTGATAATGGGTGCGTTTGGCAGAAAAAAGCGCTAGCAAGCGCTTGTAAGCAAAATGGCGATCGTAAGCGGTAAGCGCTGTCAAATCGTAAGTAGCTATTTTCCTCTAGGATACGAAGTTAGTTTTAACCGGGGAACCTAACCTTATTTAAATATATGTTTGTAAAGTATTCATATTAAACTTACTTAAAACTAATATTGCACAAAACAACTTATAAACTCTACTTCAAAACAAACAAATTAAATAAGCAAAATGGCGGATTGTGTCAGCGCTACTGAAGTAGCAAACGTGTCCTGGCCGAAAACTGTTTAGTTTCGCCATTTTGGTTACAAGCACTTGCTAACGCTTTTTTCGGCCAAACGCACCCATTATTACGTAATTTAGATACCGTTATTATTTATAAGCAGTATATATTTAACGTTCTCTAAAATTATTCAAAATTTGTTAAACTTTGTGGGCAGGTACCAAACTCTTAACTACTTCTACCGCCCAGCCATGGCTCTGCTAGCCAGCACCGCCATGTCCGTGTATGGTATAGAGAGTTAGTATAATAAGGCTGGGAGGCATTCCATCGTCGCCTTTGGAGGTGAGAACGTGTCTTTAGCCTTATTTGTTTTATGTTGGTTGCAGGTGTCCATAAGCTGCAGGAGCCACTTATCATCAGCTGGACTTCAACTTTATTTGTTTTTCAATTGTTGATATTACGATCAATATATCAAGAGATCAGCTATAAGTCCCTCACATAAAATGAAACTAGAAGCCTTAGTCTCAGGGTCTTAGTCTCAAAGTAGGGCGTCAATGTTGAGCATTCGATGCGGCGAGCGTAAGACGTGTCCTAATCCTACCTACCTACCTACTTACCTAATCAACATTACTCCAGGGCCTTACGAGCGAGAGCCCATTGTAAAGAAGTCCGAGCTTAACATCTAAACAGTTGACCTGACTGCGAAATCCCTTTTGTAAGTAGTTCTATACTACAAA
This sequence comes from Parnassius apollo, assembly GCA_907164705.1. NCBI lineage: Eukaryota > Metazoa > Arthropoda > Insecta > Lepidoptera > Papilionidae > Parnassius > Parnassius apollo. Next base: position 25,666 of record CAJQZP010000601.1, read on the forward strand.
TATATTTTTAGTAATTTAAAATTTTTTTTAAAGCGCCGGAAGAAAACTCGTATCACAATTGGAACCATCGTGTGATACAGCGTCGCATTTAGCAAATATTTTTAGCGGCCACCACTCAAGACAATATAATAATAGAGTGTGTGTACAAATATATTTTTAGTAATTTTTAATTTTTTGTAAAGCGCCGGAAGAAAACTCGTATCACAATTCGAACCAGCGTGTGATACAGCGTCGCATTTAGCAAATATTTTTAGCGGCCACCACTCAAGACAATATAATAATAGAGTGTGTGTACAAATATATTTTTAGTAATTTTTAATTTTTTGTAAAGCGCCGGAAGAAAACTCGTATCACAATTCGAACCAGCGTGTGATACAGCGTCGCATTTAGCAAATATTTTTAGCGGCCACCACTCAAGACAATATAATAATAGAGTGTGTGTCACACATAAAAAAATAAAAATTACTAAAAATAAATTTGTAGTATAGAACTACTTACAAAAGGGATTTCGCAGTCAGGTCAACTGTTTAGATGTTAAGCTCGGACTTCCTTACAATGGGCTCTCGCTCGTAAGGCTCTGGAGTAATGTTGATTATGTCGCCTCTACACGTTGGCCCACACAGTGGCGAATGTAGTGGCCAATAGCATTGGCCAACGTGTAGACGTGGTGTTTGGGCTTCATTGGTATGTATTGGAACGATGGCCCGCAAGTTGGCGCGAGATCCGTATGGTGTCGGTTTTTTACAAAAGATCAAAGGATTGTTGGCAGAGTTTGGTCGCCGCGTCCACACGTTGGCCGCGCGTTTAGTTTGCTACAAGCTCCCAGAGTGATTACACGCATCTGATTTGAATTTTATATTCAAGCTTTGTAGGATGGATGCCCCAATTACCAGCCTTTTAGTATCAATTTCAACTTTACACATTCCTACTACTTTAATTAATGCGATTTAATTATTTTTAAACGTTTGTTTTAATCGATTAACTATTTATCAAAAAAAATAACGAACATTTATATACAATCAGATTATTACGAGAACAATTTTTAAATGAAAAAAAAATGAAGCACGTCGTTTATACGTGGTAGAACCATGCAGTTATATTAGAAGTATATATAGTTGTAGCACGAATGGGTTGGCTCAACCGGGGAAGGACTACGCTCTCACAGAATATCAGCGTAAAATAGTAGCTTAATGATGCTGCGTTTCGTATAGTGAGTGTAGAGAACCAGAGACCCTATTTAAAGGAAACGAGGCATTTCATCTTTGTCCTCACGGGTGAGAACGCATATGCATTTTGATTCGTAATCGAGGATAGATGTAGATATCTGTGGGCCACAGTAACCACTTACCATCAGTTGAACTGTGTGCTCGTTTGTCACCCTATCCTATAAAAAAACGTCGACTTCTTATAATTCAATCGTGCAAGTTTTCGAATCATCATCATCATTACAGCTGTTCACAAGTCCACTACTGAACATCCTCATCCACAGACTGCCGCAAAGCATGGTCCTGAGCCACTTTGCTCGTCATGAGTTTTTCATTTATGTTCTAAGTTATAATTAGTACCTATTATCAAGTTAGGTTTTAATTATATTTATTGTTATTGTTTTTGTCTTTCTCAAAAAATAAATTAATTACTTTTTTATATACATCAAATGTCTGATAGAAATGCAAGTATATATTTTGCTAAACTTTAAAATCGAAACCCAATTTTAAAACATAGACTAATCGATTATAACTCCTTTAACTCTAAAATAAGTTAAGTTCTTATTAATTGTATTTATTCCAGTTTATGATGCATGTAAAGAATAAATAAACCTAATCGTATATCGTATTTCTATTTACAACCACATTAATATCCACTATTATTTTATAATTCTTTTATAAAAACGTTAACCCCACACTAGGATTTTCTCCCGTATCGCGCAGGCAGTTTACAAACATAAATTGCACAAGGACACACATCCAGACCCGAAACAATTATTTGTAGGACATACAAATACTTGTTCCGTGCGGGATCAAACCCGCAGCGCCCGGCGCAGCCACTCATTGCTGAGCCACTGCGCCACGGTGCTTATAAATTCGTCTGCACATTGGCCCGAACCGACTGCGCCCTCCTTTCTGCCAAGGAGGGTCGCGTTCGTATACGGCTTAGAGATCTCTAGTCAGATCGTTAAGCCAATTACCAAAAGGTTGAGTTTAGTGGGTAAAAGTCTCCACATAACCACGCAGCCGGCTGCGTGGTATGCTATGAGCATTCTCAACCTCCCTCCCCCCGCTTTCCGGAGGGTTGCCCATATTTGCTTCGGGCGCAAAAAAAAAAAAAAAAAAAAAAAGCCCGAACCGAAGTAAACTGAACGATCTTCCAACGTGTGGACGCCGTCACCAATTCTCGGCCAATATATTCGCCACTCCATTCGCCACTGTGTTGGCCAACGTGTAGAGGCGACATTAGGTACAATAAGAATAATGTACGGAAAGAGATGTGTAGCAGTGGCGCAATAATTTTACTCTCACTTATCATTCCGCGGGTGTCGTAGTAGGACACGGACGGAAACTACGCACGAGATGGGCAGCAGCAGATTCCTGACAAAACCCAAAAATAATAAAATAACTGCGGCTGCCAACCCGGCTGCTCAGCGTGGCAACTATGGTGAAATGCTGTATGAGGAAATGTATGGGGAGGACTATGTTCACCAGTGGACTTTTAATAGGCTTTAATGAATGAATGAATAAATGAATGAAGTGATGAGTTCTGCAATTTGGACTACAGTAAATGGATAGGTAAGTTCCTGCTAACGAAACTGGACATAAGGGTCATAAACTTAGGTCGTGATAAAATAGCAGCATCAATGATAAGAAACAAGATGAATGTGGCAGATTTAAAGACCGGTGATACTCTCAAAAATTTGTATTAAAGGTCACTTAATAAAAAAGGGTATAAAAGCAAACAAGATACTTTTTCGTTCACCACAAAGAATTAATTGCAATTCATAAAGATTAAATTTATTAAATTTTGCTAAGCTACGTGACCGCCCGCAGACAGTGGGGTTTCAACCACATTAACTTTGTCTTGCCATGATTGAGGGCTGAAATATGAAAGGCCTCGTATTTCTGTGTTCCTTTTATGTGGAACAGATTTACCGTATTATTTAATTGACTGATTTGAATAACTAAGTTAATTAAGCAAGATAATACAGTAATACTATATTTTTTTTTGGTCAGAACAATTTGTTATACGACGAAAAAAAAGTTAAAAATAGAAATATATACTTGCCACTTGTTTTATTTTTATGTTACAATCACTTTTAAAAAAAACAAATAATCAGCTTAAAGTATTTTTATTAGAAATAAGTATCTTCGTTCGTAGCGATGACAACACTTCAACATTTCGGCTCTTAATTAAGGATGAGTGTCTACAAGCCACTCAGTCACCGTCAGGTGGAGTGTGTCCTCGTATGTAAATCTTATTAGTTTTAGCAAAATTTCTTCATTTCTCGCGATCTTTAGTGATTATTTTATTTCATTTTTATATTCTTTAGCGCGATTATTGGTTATTGTGATTATATGGACGTCAGAACTGGGCTATCACTAAGAAAATAAATAATAAGAAAATAACTAATACTAAACTACAAGTTTTTCAACGAGCAACAGAACGCAGCATGCTTAATTTCAAACTACGACACCTAAATAGTGATATACGAAAGAGAACAAATATCATAAAAGGAACCAAGTTGGCCTGTGGAAACAGTCAATGATGGGAGATGGACTGAGCGAGTGCTTCATTAGTACGCGCGTGATGCGACACGTTCGCCGGCCTGCCGCGGTCGCGCTGCTGCGACGACATTTTAGAGGTGGCAGGAGCAACGTGGACCAGGCTAGCGGTTGATAGAACCTCGTGGAAAAGAATGGTGGAAGATTTCGCCCGAAAATGGGTATCGCATTGTTAATATAAAAAATATTATAAAAACATCACTAAATATATAAGACAGCTATAATAATTATTATTTGAATCTTTCTGCTGAGCCGTTGTCAACTGTCAAAGCATAACGACTACTTACAAAGGGGAACGGCAGATTTAGTACCGCATACTTTTTTCGCTGTTTTGTTATAGAATTTATACCAGATATTAAGGCAACTAAGCCATTAATTTTCATGTAAGTTTTATATTTTTAGAACTTGGGATTAATTAATAATATCAATCAAAGATTTTAATAAATAAACATAATATAAGCATAAACTAAACGCAATGAGGGCTACCGTTTTTGTGCTCACCAGTTGGCGCCACCGTCGAGTAAAGTCTTGAAGTATAGCTGTCAAAGTTTGTTAGCGCGGTCGTGAAAAGAAAGTTTACATTAAAATCATGGGTATGTTCCGAAATACAACGCAGTGTACAGTCCAATGCAAATGACGTCATCATTTGACACTTTATTGTACAAGCGTACCGCCGCCATATTGCGTCGGATATCCGGCCATAATAAAACAATTTTTAATTGTGTGTTTGCCGAATGAAGCATGCCAGAATTTGTTTCTATTTATTCAAATACAAAAATTATAGAATAATTGATGGTATATCCATTAGGAGGATATAATGATTCTTGGAGCACAAAATGACAAAATAATCGCCAACACTTTTCCAAATGGCACAAAAGTATGACGTCATATACTGTCGAATGTTTTGGAACGAATCACCAGTATAGTGTCGATTCATGACGTCATTTGCATTGGACAGTACACTGTGTTGTATTTCGGAACATACCCCATATTTAATACTTTAACACCGTACCGTATAAATACAGAGTATGCCTCAATGTTGCGCAGTCGCCTTTTGTTCGGAAAAAAAGGAGGATATGTTTCCGAAGGATAAAACTGTTTCAAAGCAGTGGTTAATAGCGATTCGAAGGGACAACTATACCCCTGATTAAATACACAGGAAAATCAATGTGAAGAACATTTTGTAAGTAAATACAAAGTTTTCATACTCATTTATCACAGCAGCCTTTGTCGACATAAACGGCATCAGTCTCGTTAAATGCCACAGTTACTGAAAAAAGGTAGTAATCAGTTTGATGTACTCGAGCGTAGAAAACTATCATTTGAACTTATCAATGTTGAACATGTTATAGGCTTAGGAAAACCATTTAAGATTCTTAGTAACAAGTTGTCATCTAATTTGGTAGCTCTTGGAGGAAGAATCATATTTGTGTGCTTCATGCTTGCCAATTTCAATGTTGCTAACCCTGGGACACTCATGTGGTGGGTTCTTCCAAAAACCAAAGAGCCCTTTTCCTCTATAACTTATTCACACAGATATTATACAATATAGCTATTTGGCAAAGGTTTTCTGTAAGGTGAAGGCAACCAATTATTATATCTCAAGAACCATTCTCAAGTTTGGGTTGCTCAAATTCATTCAGGAATCTATCTTGTTTGTGTTTCTTTCATGCTTGAAAATGTTGGGCACAATTTATGAGTATCGAACTTAGTGTTGAATTTGTATTTCATCAGTGCGATTTTTATATCTATGGCGATCTCATGAAATAAATTACTTACAGATGTCATCCAAGAACAAAGTTTGTGAAGTTTGCTGGGACAATGCTTGAGATTTGAGCTTACATGTACCAGAAGGACCACAAGAAAGACCCCAGCATATTGTGTTGTCCAATATAAGAATTTCCGCTTTCGTGCAATATATACACTAGTGGTATCCCGAGAGAGAATAGATGGTTTAAAACAAAAACAAACATGATTGGGCGGGATGTAATCAGAAGTTATTGCTGTAACTGCATTGTAGGTTTAAAAACAATGGGATGCTACTCACATGTTATTAGTTTTATTTGGTACCTACGCCATGCTCGCCATCAGGGTATCACCTGGCCTGCCCCCTCCTTAGATGAAGTTTTATAAAGAAGTCATTAATTATAAGTATAATAAAATAAATGAACTTAAAAAACAAAATATTTTTTATTTACCTACACTCAAAACCCCATCGAAACTTCATCGTTATCAAATTGTTGCAGTCCGCTGCTGTATATAGGTATCTACCAATTCACAACGCTGAGTATATACCGATCCTCATCTCAATCTACCTACTTAACCGTAGACCACGTAACTAACTAAACTAAACTACTAAACTAAACTAACGTAGAACGACGTTGTAGCTATAATATAGTTGTAGCACGAATGAGTCTGCTCGACCGGGGAAGAACCACGCTGTCCCAGAATACCAGTGTAAAATAGCAGCTTAATACTGCTGTGTTTCATGTGGTGAGTGTAGAGATCCGGAGAACATTTTTTACTGGAAACGAGGCATTCGATCCTAGTCCTCAGAGGTGACTAAGCATCTGAATTTTGATTCTAAATCGAGGATAAATGTAGATGTCTATGGGCCACAGCATCCACTAACCATCAGGACAGGACTGTCTGTTCGATTGTCACCCTAATTCTATATAAAAAAATGGTTAGTAAAGCACTACAGAGTAGCGAAAAGCAAAATAGAAAATTACTTTATCACAAAAAAAATGTTTATTTGCCTATATGTAACGATCTACATAGGTACACTAGGAGAGGTTTTGGCCGTCGACGGATTGTCGCTCCTGTTTTGTTGCTTGAATAATGGTTTGAAGTAGATTTTGATTCGTAAAAGTGATGCGATTTTGTGATTTGTCTGCGCGTGTGAACTATTAGAGAAAACGGCGACACAAACTGTGACGCATCAGCATATTGTAATGAAAAAAATATATAAAAACGAAGATTACGAAAGAAATGATAGGCTCAGAAAGGCTAGAATCCAAAGCCGTAAAGCCAGTTAAATAAAAAAATTGGAACACTAGTACATTATATTATATATTAGTCTATGGTCTATGTAGATAATCTTAAAAATTAAAACTGGTTATAACTTTTATCTCCCAAGTTCTAAAAATCTAAGAATTTAAAAGGGGTTTGTCTATCCTACTAACTACTAATTAAAACCAAAAATATCCCAAAACACGAAATTTTATTAGCGGTACGAAACTCCCATACAAGCCTACCATTCCCCTTTTCTCCAAAGCCTACATACATATAAAAATCAAATGCTGTCCGTAGTCTCGCTAAAACTCGCAAACAGTTCGACCGATTTTGTAGGCGGCGCTGTTTGCGAGATCCAGAAATCACCCGTGCGAAGCCGGGGTCGCTAGTATGTAATAAATCCTGGGATATAATATTGTGATCATTTTTTATTTACTGAGCAAAATGATTTTATTTAGGCCTTAAATGATTATCTTTCAGGCAAAGATGCGGGGTACAGCACATTCCGCGTCAATATGAAGCTATGTAATAAAAGACTTTTGAGTGCTGTAGAAATCTGTTTAGATAACGGTATTTGTCCTATTGGCGTTGGTTCCTCATTCCGATAACTACCCTCAAAATTAGATTGCAACATAATACCGAATCTTAAGACGAAATTTGAGCCTACTCAACAAGTTTCGACACAGAGGCGGCTGTGAGGCGGCGGTACATTAAGTGCGTACATTTTTAACAAACTCTAATGCAGATGTTCCTGTGAATGTTAACCTAAAGAATACTTTTAACTCTATCGATAGGGTAACAACGCTGAAAGAAGTGGCTAACAATACCCTCGAAATTTATCATTACGTTTGGCAATGTTACAGTCAAAATACTCACTTGTTTTTCGAAAACTCTGTTATCGATTCTGCTGTCAGTGTTCAGCGGGTTAATAAAAATAACGAGTTAAATTCAACTTGACTTCACTTCAGCAACTTAATTCAAAATTTCAGTCATATTTCTGTAGGAATAAAAACTGTCAGTACGGAATCAGTATACCTGCTGGGTCTCCCGTTGTTCTTCGCTAGTATTAAACCTGTTTTAGAAACAAAATTTGATCATTTTTTAAACCACGTTAATAAATTGTATATCAAAAAACCTCACATTGCTCTTACTGTTTTAAAATATTGTCTTCTTGTAACTAGATTTCCAAATTTACTCTACTCGAGTTCAGTCTGAAAATGTTCATATATTTTAAAATATGAAATTGAATTTAAAAGAATGGACTGGATTTAAAAAATGTTAAACCGCCTTAACCTTTCGGTATATTATCGAATCTTCGCTTCAGGTAGTCTAAGCGCTCCGTTAGTTTCTGAGATTGTTGTTTGCTGGGATAAACTGATATTTGTCCCAGCAATCACCATTCTAACAGTGTTTCCCTTGGCCTTAATTTTATAATTCCCGACGTTTCGGGTGCATTACAACATCCATGGTAACGGTGAGGGGGTGGGAGTGAGATGTTTAACATCCCAATTTCATGGTTGGCCCAGCTACCTTCAGCTTTGGAATATTAATTTTTGGTCCGATCTACGCAGAATTAGCATACAGTATCTTGTAGTACTGCATTGGTATGCTGGGGTTAGGATCTCATTTTATCAATTACAGGAGGTGAACCGTGGTAGCCCAGGGGCTAAGCGCTCGCTGTGAATTTCGTTTTCGGGTTCTATTTTAATTAAAAAAAATCACCCGCAGTTGTGTAAATTGAAATATAGAATAATTAAATTTGAAACGTTGCTACATTGCCGTTGAACTAGTGATATTCCTTAGTGTAATCAAAGGATTAAGTGTAATCAAAGGGTTAAACTAATAAAACTTCTAAAATGCCAAAATCATTAAATTTCTCCATAGGCAGCTTTCTTGGCACCGACTTCAGAAGTTCTAAAAGTGAAATGTTTTTTGTTCTTGAAGTCAGTTTTACTTTCTTCTTATATAGTTAATTATAACTATAAGCAATTTGTTTTTTGAAATGTTATTTAAAGGTACCTTACACCACTACGAATAATAAAAACTAATGTTTAATTATTAATCTGTTGTGGTTTTGAGATTAATAAACTAATATTTTAAATTTATTTTATAGTTCCGTTTTGCTTTAAATAAAATAAGCTCCAATAAAATAAAATCTTGAAAGATGCAATATATTCACTTACATGATCTAACGTAGAATATGCGGCGTCATCAATATTAAACTGAGAGACCACAAGTGCGCCAGGGGCTTAATAACGTGTTTGTACTTGACAACTACTTGAACACATCGCCCCTTTCAGATATCTTTGATGAAGCCGGCGTAGTATTCACACGTCGGCATATAAGTCGTTTTATTGGTAGAAGATACTTATTTAAAATATTTGATTGTAATAAATCAAATTTACTATTTGCCAATATTTATTACAGCTTCAAATTTGTATACGAAAACATTAAATGTAGGGTATCTTTCAATTTTTATTAATTTTTTTTGTTATAGGAGATGGGGTAAACGAGCATCCGGTTCACCGTAACCGTAAGTGACTACCGTCGTCTTTGAACAACTGCGTAACACCAGGGGAATAGCAGATGTGTTACCAGCCTTTTAAAAAGTAGTAAGCTCTTTTCTTGAAGGTCCCTAAGTCGTATCAGTCCGGAAAAGTCTAGTCAATTCAACAAGGAAGTTGCACGAGGAAGAAAAATTATTTTATATCGTACAGTGTTAGACAGCCCGTCATCCAGATAGTATGGACGGTATCGCGAGTTTTGTCACGATGTGCGATGGTGAAATCGTGTGGCTGGAATTAGTCCGAACAATTCCTCAGAGCACTCTCACAATTCAACATCTCTTCGCAATGCCAGTGAGTCAAGGCGATTGAAAAGAGCTCGGTCGCCGACGATTCCTACGGCTCAGCGCTGGATGCAATCAAATGGAAGGAGCTGTCACTGGGGAGCCTCAGCCCGAAAATGGGAACGGTAATCCATGTACGGCTGAATCTGGGTCTTGTAAAGTTGTAGGTGGTGTGCCGGCATGAAATACTGTCCCGCTCTGCTGAGCACGCCAAGCTTTTTAGAGGCCAATTTGGCCTTCTCTTTCAAGTGATCACGAAACTGCACTTCACTCGGTAGGTCGACGCCGAGGATTTCGATACTAGCTAAAGAAGCGAGGGGAGGGGGGTGCCTTGTAACTGAGGAGATACGACGAAGGGGTTCTTTTTAGCGATAAATGCGCAAACTTGTGTCTTCTGAGAGTTGAACTGGACTAGATTTAGTCGCCCCCAGTCCAAGATTTTTTTTAAATTATAGAATAAGGGTGACGAACGATCACACAGTCCACCTGATGGTGAGCGGATGCTTTGGCCAATAGACATCTACATTTATCCTCCATTTATCCTGGCTTGATAATCAAAACACAGATACGTTGTCACCCCTGAGGACTAAAATGGAATGCCTCGTTTCCAGTAAAAAAGGGTCTTTACACTCACCATATGAAGCACTATGTATAAATTAAGCTGCTATTTTACGCTGGTATTTTGTGAGAGCGTTGTCCTTCCCCGGTCGAGCCGACCCATTCGTGCTACAATTATAATATAACTGCAGCTCTACTACAAAAGGAATAAACTCTTACACTAAGTCTGGAATAACTCTCAAAATGTCGTCATTGAGAATAAAATTTATATAAACTTCCACCTGATAATTATTAATTATCTGTATAGTACACAACATCTGACTATTTTGTAGAGTAAGGGTGACAAACGAGCGCACAGTCTACCCTATCAATTAAACAAAAATTGCAAATGCCTTGTCAGCTAGGAGAACTTAGATGAAATGCCTCGTTTCCAGTAAAGAGATTTTCTTAATTATAGGAACCCATGCAGATGCCACCATCTCACCCAGCTGAAATTAGAATTTTTTTTTATTTATTTAATAGTCTTGCGAATCACCCTTGGAAGGAATAATAAGGTTATTGTTTTCATCTGGTTATCTATACAAATTAATAAAATTGTTGGTAAATTCAAAATAACAGCTTTTTACTTAATGTATATGAATGTATATACGTTATTTGTAACAAAAAATAACTCTCCAATACTAGGGGTATTGTACACGTACGAAGTCGTAGGGAACACAGCTAGTGCTGTATTAATGTATAAAAAGAATAATAAGTATACATAATTTACATTAATTTTTAATCACGTCCTAAGTAAATGGGCGACCAAGTTTGCTTGGCATTAGACAACTTGAAAAGTGAAATATTATATACGTAAAAATTTTATTCAAATTGTTAGAGCAGTTTTCGAGAAATCGTAGATAAATACAGATATGATTATAATTTTTTGTTCTGAAAAGTATAAAAAAGGTTTGTTTGTATATAACAATAAAACAATATAAAACGTAACATAAGACAAACTCATATGCCTGTTACTCAGAGAGGTATCGAGAGACTTCTATTTGGCACGATCGTGCTACACCTGTCCCGTCTTTTCCACATCTATTTACCTACGCATTCACGAGAATTTTTAACACCCGACGAAAACAGATAGTGTTATAAGTTTGTAGCGTGTGTGTTGTGTACTGTTGGTCTGTCTGTGGCATCGAAGCTTCAGAACAGATGATCCGATTTTCCGCAATCACGCACACATGCAAGCACCCACGCACGCACATACGCATGCACACGCACACGCTCGCACGCAAGCACGCACCCAAGCACGCACGTGATCACACACACACACACATACAGACATACGGACATCAGCGCAAAAATAACCTGAATAGCTTCCTAGGACATCAAAACGCCGAGATCTTGATGAAAACTCGATTTTCGAAAACCGGGGTGACTACAATAACTCCCCTATTTTTTGAAAATCATTGATTTTCATGGCGGGAAGTTAAAAATGGGTATTTCGTTTTGTCGTCTATCAACTGTTATTTTTCCTAGTCGATCCCACTGGACATATCTTTTTTATATTTAATATGAAACTTTGTATATTAATCCAAGATTGTCGCAGTAGCCGTTATTTAGGTGAAGAACATCATAACTAGTGGGAATAATTACGAAGTGACAGTATCACAGGGTATGGATCGCGAACTTAAAATTTCGTCAACCACTCCTATCACAAGCATTTTAAGCTTACCAGGAGTGCTTAAAAAGAATATTAGTATTGTTAATAGCGTTCTATGTATTAAAATATATATATTGAGACAACTGTTATCCTTCCCGGGTGTTGACAGCATAAGAAAATCTATCAGCTCAATTCTGCTCATAAAAGGTGACGTAATGAAGTACGGATTACGCCAGACGTACAGACCAGCAGAGAAGAACAGTGTCAAAGGTGTGACAAGTTTGGTAGTTCAATCGTCGAGTGAGGCTTATGTCAAGCAGTAGATGGATTCATATAAAAGAAGACGGAACAACTATAATTAACATTGTAGTTATTTCTATGTAAATCTAAATTAAGAACAGCGTTGGATACAAAATTATTTTCAAATTAAAATGAACAATCAACTCAGTACATTTTTAAACTTTTGTAGGTTTAAGCAAATGCTAAAATAAGACTCTAATAGCACTGACGCTACACTCTTCAACAGTGTGTAATAAGGAAATGCTATTGTAGAGCAAAAGACATTAAACATGCATCTGTTTCTGGGTAAATAAATGTCAGACTGAGAAACTTGCGTTGCTTTGTCTTAAAATACATGAGCTTGTAAAAGGAATATAATAGCAAAATTAATGTTTGTTGGCAAATTTTTGTAAAAATAGTTTCCAATATTTTTTTTAATAAAAATGTAATTTATTTTTTAATTAATAGAATTTCTTTTTGTTAAAACGGTCGGTAAATTAGTTAATAAAAAAGCTAGCACTAACTTACATGTAAAAAAGTAAAATTTTTAAAATTATGTATTATTTTTTATTATAAGAAGTTTTTTTAATATTCTTAAAATATCATTCGATTCTAACCTGTTTAAATTTAAAGTCTTTATATAACCTAGTTCGACCCGCACAGACATACACAAAAGTAAGTTAATAAAAACGTGGTAAAATATTGCTAAAAATTGATAAACTTGATTTTATTTTTGCCATGTATATAACATTAAATAAAAAGTAAGAATTAACTAAGGAAAAGAATGGTAAACCTCATAGCTTGCAATAGACGGCACTTATACTGTCACATTTTTGCCAGATGTAAAATATCCAAATTAGTAAGAAGGATAACATCGAAATTCGAATGCGAAAGTATCGCCAATTCTGACAAGCTTGCGTTTGCTTGTGCCAGCTCCGTGTCCCCCATCAGCTGTCTATATCGCGCTCTCACATTCCATCAGGTTCGGGCGTCCACCACTCATAGCCGGCCTCCCGTCTAGGGCGCGCAGCCTACAGAACATCCTCTGCAGATCGGACTACAATGTCCGTGAACTGCGCACAAAGACAGTCTGCCGGCTGCATAGAATAATATAATACATACATAATAGAACGTGGAAGTGGGCGGAGCCCGTGTAACCACAAAATGTCGCTAACATGTCAATTCACACGTATAAATGTCAACACGAGATGTGTTTTGACGTAACAATCGTTTCCAAATTTCGCATGCAAATTATTTAGAAAATACCAAATTGCACACTATTTACATATAAATATGTATTCAAATTTAAACGATTTTTAATGATGATTTTGAACATTAATCAAAAGTCTGAAATGTGTAAATTTACTCAGTCTGTCAAACAACGGTTTGAAGTAGTTATAATGCGACGTAATTGCTTGTATGTGTGCCCCCGGCGACGCGAAGTCTCGTACAAAATAGGTTTGACAGCCCTTTTATTTTGTATTATAGTATTCAATGGCTGGCTGTCTACTCTGTCTGTCTGTCTGTAAACTTTTAATGCGGGGGTGTATAAAAGGTTACACAGCCATTAGACAGGTTAGATAGTTTAAAGGTGCATTCGTATATGAACATTACCACGAAAGAAGCCCCAATTAACCCCCTAGTCTCGAAAACGGGCAGGCACTCTCACCGGCCCCGGGTTCCTCGCATGGTTTACTCCTCCAACCTTGTATGTGATGAGCCGTTGATCGTTTGAGCTGACGCAATCCACTACTCGCCACTCTGTAACCAAAACCCCTGTGGAAAAAAAAGAGGTCAAGAGTCTACCCTTGCCCCCGAAAAAGTGCTCGTTTGGCCTCCGACGTTGGCCACAACCAGTCCCCGTGACGAAATAAAATCTTTCACTTTCACTTTCCCCAAGAAGATTATGGCAAGTATTCTTTATTATAGAAGAAACCCGTTTGCAGCAATGGGGTATTAAGGAATTGTAAAGATGACAATATGTCATCCACTCCGTGAGGAAAGATTCTTACGACACACAACGCGGAAAATGATTATTTTGTAGTTTTTAAATTAAGCATTTCTTTACGAAATTTGCGATGTGATGTCAGTAGGGATTGATGGCGGACACATTTTGGGAGAAAGAGCGTTCCATACAGATTAATCACATTTTTATTTTTAGTGTTTCTTAACAAATTAATTTTCTTATCTTTAGTAATGCTCCACAGTACCGTTTTAGATTTAATAACGTATATTTCCTTTTTTTATTTTCTTTGTTAGAAAATTACACAGCATTTCATATAATAGGATATGAATTTATCTAGTAGTATTTATGCAGTAATATACCAGATTTTTATATATAAAGTAGGTAAAAGTAATAATACATAAAATATATATAATTAAAAATAATTATTCATCATCATCATCATCATCATTACAGCCCTTTACAAGTCCACTGCTGAACATAGGCCTCCCCCAAGATATGCCACAAAGCACGGTCCTGAGCCACCTGCATCCATCGACTTCCTGCATGTCTTACCAGGTCGTCACTCCATCTAGTGGGGGGTCGCCCCACACTTCGTCTACCGGTACGAGGCTGCCACTCGAGAACCTTTTTTCCCCTAACGGTTGTCGGTTCTTCGAGCTATATGGCCGGCCCATTGCCACTTCAGCTTACTAATCCGTTGGGCTATGTCGGTCACTTTGGTTCTACTGCGGATATCTTCATTTCTAAGTTTATCACGCAGAGAAACCACGAGCATAGCCCTCTCCATCGCTACTGGAATAGAAAGGATACGGTATTTACATCAATGGCGAGTACATCACTCACCTTCGATTTGCCGACGATATAGTCCTTATGGCAGAATCGCTGGAGGACTTAAGCACTATGCTCAATGACCTCAATAGTGCCTCCCAACGGATAGGTCTTAAGATGAACATGGACAAAACAAAGATCATGTTTAATGTCCATGTCACACCTATGCCGGTAGTTGTTGGGAGCACTAAGCTCGAAGTTGTTGACGAGTACGTTTACCTGGGACAAATAGTCTGGCCAGGTAAGTCCAACTTCGACCGAGAGGTCAATCGACGGATTCAACTCGGCTGGGCAGCGTTCGGGAAATTACAACGCATCTTCTCGTCAGATATACCTCAAACCTGAAATAATTATTAATAAATAAAAATAACGACGTAATGAAATTAGAAAAAACAACATCTGAAATTTGTAAAAGTAATAAAGCACACATATAAATAAAGAATAAGCCCGTCGGTAGCGTATAGCGAAGCCATTTACAACAAACAATAAAAAAAGACATAAATAGGAATTATTTTCATAAATAATGTAGAAAATAAATAAAATAACTCGCGTTATATGGAATCGTCGCTAATATATTATGCAAGAACATATAACGCGAGTTACGAGGCTGTGAAACCAGCGTTTTCAAGAATGTTGCTTCCATATTTAGTATGAAATAAATATTTATGTGACATAATATAATTAACATATTGCTTCTGAGGTTAAATACATGAAATTATTGTACAATAAAGGAAGCAAAAAAATCTCCTCAAACTATCGACTATATCCTATTTTTGATTCTTATAATTTTTGACCTATTAAAAATCTGTTTTCCTTTCAATCAAAACTCATTTTTACTAGTCTTTTAAAAGTACATAAGATATATTTACAAAAAACTTGAAATTCGAAATAAAGTTATGGAGTATTAGCATTTAAGGTGAATATGGGAATGACAAAGATTGGTAAGCTATATTTGACTAAGCAAAACTTTTCAAGCTTGTCCACGAAATTTTTTGAAATATACATAATATTACTTATTAATAAATGTAATTATAAAATATGTAATCTAATGTAAAAGTCGTTCTTAAGGGCCCCAACCACAGCAGAAATAACACAAACGAACGAACAACCAGTGTATTTTTCCTGCCGTCAAAACTCAAACAAAAACAACCCTTATAATATAAATTGTATTATGACATTTCGAGCAAAATGCTATGGTGTCTTTGTAAATAAGTAAATATGATATCTTTGAAAATAAGTTATCTTCATTTGAATATGGAACACAAAATAATATAATAAAACGAACATAAAGAGAATGATGAAATTATACTATTTCTGTGTGAGATGATTTTTATACGTAACAACGTATTAAATGTAGTCAGAGTAGACATTAGAGAAGACACATCTACTTCTTATTAAAGAAGTCATCATTGATTGCCACAAAGCATCGTTCTGAACTTCTTCCGTCCTTCGACTCCCCTTCGTGTCTCATCAGGCGGTCACTTCATCAGGAGTCGATCCGCAAAGCCCGGGAATAATATTCCAACGGGAACTACCATTCCTACTAAGCGGCATAAATCTTATAATTCTAATTACTACAGAAAAGGACATAAGTAACTATCTTCCGAGTATCATTCTCCTTTTTCTTTTTTTCTATTAGCCAGTAAAGTCCACTGGACATTCTACTAGAAGTCGGTATCTTCTATTATATATAATTTACCTTAATCGTCACACTTGGCAGGTGGATTGACAATCGCAGTACCGGACTTACTACACTTTTGACTCTGCTCCCTGTCTGGATATTTTACGCCTGGCGTAATTGAGATGATTATATCGTCATGAATAGGAAGTCATACGATCTTTCTGGTATTTATTGTAGTCACTTCTTGAGATACCTATAGGTTGAAAATAATTAATGTATTCCCTTACGCTACCACACGGTGGTCTGTTCTAGTTAGCACTTTGATTCTTCCCATTTCTTTGAAATTGTATCTTAACCTACCTCTGGTATTATAGTATAAGCTTATGCATTGTAAGCATGCAAGTAGGCTAGGACGAACGAGTGCTTCTAAGTATTGCTTGTTTAATTGTAGCGTGTGGCTGTCAAAGGCATACCACTCTTATTGAATGAAATGGGATTTTGGAATCTCCAATATTGCTATAGTCATTTTGTGTAGCAGCGAAAATGGGTCGGTTTGACAGGGGAAGAACCACGCTCTCACAGAATACCAGCGTTAAGAGCTTGTGGAAACTTAATGCTGATGTGTTTTGTATTGTGTGTGTAGAGATTTAATGCTCTTTTTACTGGAAATGAGATATTCCATCACATTCTTTAGGGGTCCACTAACCATCAGGCGGACTGTGTGCTTGCTTTTCAACTTTATTTTATAAAAATGGATACTTTTCGTTTCTTCAATATTCATTTACCACAGTCTATCAAAATTTCATTGCTCAACATAAAGATTTCCAATGTACTGCGAGACGAGGTCTTAACACGATTTCAAATTCGTTTTTCACCCGCGCGTCCCGCAGTGGGCGGAGCGCAACAGACTGTCGGAGAGCGCCGCGTGAACACAGTATGCGCAAAGCAAGCAGACAATTCACCTCCAAACAAAACAAATTCCGTGAGCTCTCCTGTCCGCAACACTACTAGGTATTACAGAAATAATATTTTGAGTACCTACCTACTCACTAATATCAAAACTGTTTACGAGGTCTGGAGTCTGGACATCATACTACATTTTAACTATCAATATTTTTTTAAAGTCAGTTTTATATGAGCAAGTATTTAGTCAACTATTTACATACATATACATTTAAAACGCCAAGTCACAAATTTAAAAAAAAAAACAAGTTTCGTTGGCAAAATAGCTAAAATAAGATATAAAGAATAGTTTCAAATAAAACCACTTGAAAATAAAAATTTATTTTACTGTTTTGTGTGTTTTCAATAAACTATATAGTATACCGTCAATATTGCAAGTCATCTGGTAATGCGATGGATTCCCATAGATGGTGAAATATATATAACTAAGCTTGCGAGTAAGGAAGTTATTGTTATCAAAAACCACATATAAATGTTTAAACACCAGTACCAGTACCAGCTCCTTCCACTTGACCGCATCCAGCGCAGAGCGGCTCGAATCGTCGACGACCGAGTGCTTTCCGATCGGCTCGATTCACTGGCACTGCGAAATGTTGCATCACTTTGCATTTTCTTTCGCATATACCATGGAGAGTGCTCTGAGGAATTGTTCGGATTAATCCCAGCCGCCAAATTTCGTGAACGCACTACGCGGCAAACGTCCCGATACCATCCACACCATCTGGATGCTTGGCGGTCCACCACTGTACGTTTCAAAAGGAGTTTTCTTCCGCGTACAACCTCTCTGTGGAATAATTTACCACCGGCGATTTTTCCGGACCGATACGACCTGGGGATCTTCAAGAAAAGAGCTTACTCCTTTCTAAAGGGCCGGCAACGCACCTGCAATTCCCCTGGTGTTGCGGTTGATCGTGGGCGGCGGTAGTCACTTAACATCAGGTGAGCCACATGCTCCTTTGCCCCCTCTTCTATAAAAAAAAACAAATAAATATTGCATGCATTAGATTATGATTTTTGTACCTAAATCCGCTTTCGAACTATAAAATAAACAACGTATGTAAACTGTACTTTTCCCTCAATGTGTTATCGTATTATCGTAGTGCTTTCGCTTTATTTGATGATAGTAAATAAAGCAATATTTCCCACAAAAGAATGACAGCGTCGGGAGCATGGCAACGTGAATCTGTGTTCCCTCAATGATTTGTATTCCGAACGTTCCAAATCTCTGGGCGCCTGGTAAATGTGCTACTAAACCTATGATATATTTGCTGCCAATTACTCTCTAATAGTGAAGGAATAAGTTTTTGATTCGTCTGTCTTGTACAGAATGTAGAACGGCGCAAATATAACTCTCTGGTCGTCGAGACCAGTGCCAGGCGGCGGACTCAAGTGTCTCTTGCGATCTTCCTATGAAAATAATATTTTATTACTGTCACTTTTGTTCTGTCTATTGTGCTTGAAGTGATATTATATAACTTTTATTCTGTTAGCATAAAATGTATATTTTGTATGTATTATTAAGTGAGCATAATACAATAAAATTGTAGTATCAATATTATGACTCTACAAAATAACTTTAATATACTATTGTGTAATGCATAGGCTCAAACAGTACCTGTTAGTAAATTTTATCTTTTGTTAACTAAGAGCCGATTTTTCTGTCATTACATGTAAATTATTCATCATTTATTGCTGAATCCGTGCCGCAGTGGCTATACCTCGAAAAAGAATCGATGTTTTGGGGGCGTGGCTTATTCCTTTGTCGGTGAAGCTAACGGACGTCTGAGGGAGTGTCAAAATGAAAGTGATGCAATGACTTCATAGTACGCAAATTATGAGATAGCCATACCGAGTAAGCGCTCGGAAAAAAACTACGTAAGCGACAAACAACATTTTTATTTATTTTAACAAAACTTCGTTATGGATTAAAAAAAACTGGTTTATGGGAACTTAGATATGATTATTTACTATGCCTTAAAAATAATTCCGTGAACTTATTCGTAAGAATATTGTGGTGTCATCGAAAAATGTAACTAATTAGAGCCTACTTTGAAATTTTTTTCTATCAAGAAATTTTTATGATATCGTGTTTTCCTTTTATAAAATCCAAGGTCATATAATATAGTATATAGTCAAAAATCATATACCAAAATTTTGGTCTGTAATCTATAAAACTTAAAAAAAATATGTTAAATAGAAAAACCACCAAATTTTCCAGGTATCACCTTAAGTTGCAGCGCTGAAGGTAGCGGATTCGAATTATGTACGGAAAAGTCCATTCAATCGTCGGGATCCCGCCTTTCTAAGTCAACATGCTGAGCAAGTGGAGGTCAGTCGTGATGCCACATTTTTCGTACCTTTGAAGTTGCTATCACCGTTATACTGAATAATTATTTGTATGACCAAAACATAATTGTTCCAAGTCTGAATGTTTGTCTACCGTCGTGCAATCTATGAATGTAAACTGTCCCTACAATACAAGAGAAAATCCTAGCGCTACAATTTTTTTAATTCTTTTATTGTTTTAATTTGGTCGGAGAAGTTGATCGGTTCGTCATCGCAGGGGGAAGCAGTAGAGCAGTAGGGGTATCTCCCGTGATGGAGTCGCCCACCTCTCTGGCTCCACCACCTATTAGCGGTAGCGAACCTTATGTGTCATAGTGAGATCAGGACGATTTTATTGATTTCTGATGAACTTCCCAAAAGGATCGTAGACCTCTAAAAGATAATAGGGCTTTGAATAAATAGGTTAAGCACTAAAATATATAGGAAATACAAATCATTATGTTATTAGCTGTACACTCATACTGTTTAGTTGTATTTTACTTAATACTTAGTTGTGTCTTGAGTAAAATAAATATATAAATAGTTTTATTCGAATGTGTAAGAAAAAAAGGGCCGTTTTGTAAATAAAATAAATAAACATTGCCAGTAGGCGGTAGTAGACTTATAAGCTCAAATAAGTTAGGCTCAGTAAAATAAATATTATTTAATACTTCGTTGTTACGTTGTATTGTTGCAATAATTATTAAAAATATAGATTTTATGGAAAAATTTATGACAATTAAAAATATTTCTTAATTACTAATTTGAACTGGCTAATACTCGCTAATACTCGGTAATACTTAGGAAACCAGGAGATTTACTCTAATATGAACAGTTGTGATTAAATGTAACATTCTCAACATATGTACTGTACTCTTCATTTGTTGGGCGCTGGCAGAATAACAGCGTTGTAGGCAACTGTAACATTTATGTTGAGCTAGAGCCCATTCATTACTACACTATGTACCCTGTAACTTTATTGGTGGTAATGAATAAATGTTTTTATTATTATTATTATTTTGGGGTATATACCAGGCGGTCCCATAATGAACTGGCCTGATATAGTTCAACGCGACATGTCTGCAACATAGTACGTTTATCGTGCACTTAATTTAAGAAACATGCATCGACATGAAATGCTTAGTCTTAGTTTAACAGGCATTTGAATAACGAGAGTCGCGTATTTTTTCAAAATGTCGAAAACTGAGTATCGAAGTGTCATAAAGTTTCTGTTTAAAGAAGGTTTATCCCCTTAAAAAATAACCAAATAAAATAACGATTGGATGGCGCATATAAGGAGTCTGCCCCCTCCTATAGCACAGTGAAAAATTGGGTGAAAGAGTTTCGCCTCGGGAGAGAAACCGTCGAAGACTTTGGCCACGACGGTCGACCTGTGGAAGTGCTCACTCCCGAAACGATTGCTCTTATCGAAGAGGAGGTTCTGAGTGACCGCCGTTTGAAGAATAGAGAAATTGCAGCAAGGCTTGGGCTCTCTAAGAGTACCGTTCATCGCGCGATCCATGAACATCTTCACAGGAAAAAAGTGAGTGCAAGGGTACCGAAACTTCTTTCAGCGGCACAGAGACAGGAAAGAGTGCGCTGCGCTTCGGAGTTTTTGGATCTTTGTGGCGAAAATTCAAAGACTGTGATCGAGCGGCTAGTGACTGGTGATGAAACTATGATCTTGTGTTATGATCCACAAAGCAAGCGCGAGTCAATGGAATGGCGTTATAAGGGTGAAAAGCCCCTAGAAAGGCAAAGGTGCAACAATCGACTAAAAAAACTGATGTGCACAATATTTTGGGATTTTCAAGGCATTTTGATGGTGGATTTTAAAGAACGTAATACAGTCGTGAACGGCGAATATTATGCTTCTTTAATATATAAGTTACGAGACAAGATAAAGGAAAAACGAAGAGGCAAGCTGTCTAAAGGTGTCCTATTGCTCCATGACAACGCCCCTGTTCATACCGCTGGTGTTTCGAAGGATGCAGTTCGTCAATGCGGGTTCACAGAAGTTCAACATCCACCTTACAGTCCAGACATGGCCCCGTCCGACTATTATTTATTTCCAAATTTAAAGCGGGACTTAAGAGGAAGAAAATTTTCAAGCGATGAAGAGTTGCAGGCAGCCGTCTTCAGTCATTTTGATGATAAAAAATGTGATTATTTTTATAAAGGTTTAGAGATGTTGATTCACAGATGTCAGAAGTGTGTTAGTATTCATGGTGATTATATTGAAAAATAAAATTGGTTTCGTTTCATTTCCTTCATTGGTTCATAGTTAGACCAATTCATTATGGGACCACCTACGTATATAGTTTTCTCATCTGGTTGGGTTCTATAAATATATAATTATAAATTAAAATGAAAATATAAATATACATAAACATCAATTAAATGAAATAAAAATACATAAATAAATAAAGATCCAACCCGATGGAAGCCCTCGGCAGGGGAGACCAGACGGCCGAGGGTTAGGAGGAAAGGGAAAGAAACCGTCGGACGATGCGGGCGGTATCGAGGAGCACTGCCTTCTGCATTTGAGCCCGTAGTGGTCCGTCACGGAGTCCCAGTCGCCTCAGATGACCCGAGAGGCTGACTGGGATTAGCCTATTCGCAGAGACGACTACAGGAATAATATCGGCCGGCAGACCACCCCACATGTCAGTCGCCTCGTGAGCCAGGTCCGGATATTTTGTTCACTTATCTGTTTCGGCTCTCACTAGGTTCTCGTCATACGGAATGGTAATGTCGACCAAAAAATATCCTTGACTGTGCCCGCTCCATCAGCACAATATCAGGTTATTCGCAATAATAGTCCTGTCTGTGATGATGGCCCGGTCCCAATAGAGCCTGGCGCGATCATTTTCGAGCACGTATTATATATACATATTTCAGAGCAAGCTCCTGGTGAAGAATTCTGGCTACTAGGTTGTGTCTGTGCAAGTACTCAGAGTTAGAAAGCGCTGAACAACCGGAGATGACATGCCTAAGTGACTCACCGGAATGGCGACAAGCTCGACAGATGTTGACGATGCCATCCTTTAGGATGTATCTCCGATAGTTGTTGCTCTTAATAACCTGATCTTGTATTGCACAGACAAAACCCTTGGTTTCCCCGAAGAGGTCACCAGTGGAGGGGAGGCTACTGTGTCTACGAAAGGCTCATGTAGAGCCTTGTAGAACCTCCCGTGGAGCTCCTTCTCCTTCTATACGGTCTCCCGGTCGGAAATGCTCTGCACTGCCTGGTCTTGCCATTGTTCGTTGACTAAGTAAGTATTCTCGCGCAAGCGCACTCAGCGTGAGGACGTGTGTTATTTGTACCTACCTATAATACGACATCTGTAAAACAAAATGGCGCAATGTGAAAAATGTAAGTTGTTTCTTTCACTGACAAAAGATGAAGTCATTAAGTGTTTGGGGAGTTGTGATAGTGTTTATCACAAGAAGTGTGCGTCAAAACAACTGCTTAAAAAAAGAGAGGTGTGAAATATGTTCTAAGAAAAATGAAGACATTCCACCTTCGCAAACATTAAATTTGTATCTTAAACAGGTATCTACAGAATCCATTTTAGAAGAAGTTAATAAAAAGTTGCAAGTCATTTATAAAATAGAAGCCAAGTTGGATAATGCTTTGGAACTCATTGATTTTTATTCTGAAAAATATCAAGAAATGGTGGAGTTCATAGAGACAGCAGAGAAGAAGTTGAAAGCGCTTGAACAAAAAATGTTTATTTTGAAAAAATACAATAAGGCTTTGGAAGAAAGGCTACAAAATCTAGAATTAAAAGAAAAAGAGAACAAGATTGAGATAATAGGAATAGAGAAAAAGGAGAATGAAAATACTTTAGAAATAGTTAAAAAAAGTGTCTCAAATATTAAAATTATGCCAGGAGGATATAGAAGATAGAGGAGGATATAGGAGGGTAGGTAGAGAAAAACCGAACCAGAAGAAGGCACAGCCGATTATTGTTACTTTACGCACAAAGAATGCCCGTGAACAATGGATTTTGGCTCGAAAAGTGCCTATTTCAAATGCGCAAATTCTCGGAAATAATAGCGACCAGTTAATACATATAAATGAATATTTACCAAGGTATAAGCGTCAGCTTTTTTGGGAAGTAAAAAATCAACTAAAATCTTATTTCAAATATATTTGGATTCAGAATACGAACATACTCGTTAAAAGAAACGACAGTGAGAAAATATTCAAAATAAGTTCTGAAAGTGATATTAACAAAATGCTAACGAGCAATAAATAAAGTTTCTATGGCCTGAGCTAAGGCCACGCGTACACACCGCGTTCGTTTGATACTTAAAATTCTCACCTATACATAAATTACCTACCGAAATCGATTTTGTAAGGTATAAGGACCTGGTACAGTGGGATGAATCTCAACGTGCAAATGGAATACATATATTGCATCTAAATATACGCTCTTTAAGAACACATTTTAATGAATTGCTAGTCTTGTTAGAGCATATCAAATATAAAATACATATAAAGAAAGAAGAACTAGGTCTTTATAATATAAATGGATATATACCCCATGCTAATACGAGAGAAACTTCAAGAGGAGGAGGGCTACTTATTTTTATAAAGGAACAACTTAACTTTTCTTCACAAATAATCAACACCCCCCCTTAGCAGAAATAATTCATGGAAATTTAACGATCGAAAAAAGGAGTTTTCATATTCTTTGCATATATAGACCACCTGCTAAAAATAAATATGGTTTTATTGAGTGAAAGAATATCGCCTCAAGATGATATTATTGTCATAGGAGACATAAATATTGATATTTATAATAACAAGTGTAATCAAATTATTTCAAAATATAATCTAACTTTGTGTAAAACACGGCCTACAATGTGTAGTACCTAGTTCAGAGATAACACGAGAAGCGGTAGTCGACGGACGGCACGAGCGGTCATGCATTGACCATGTGTGGGTGCGAACGAAATCGGCTGAAACTACATCTGTTGCCTTTGTAATCGAATGTCATGTATCTGATCATAATATTGTTGGCATTACATTAGGTATCTTAAGATCGCAAAGTGAGTTGAATGTGGTAAAAACGGTAAATAAATGTAAACAAGTGTGATAAATTGTGTAGGGTAAAGTTGGACGATTATGATTGGTCCCAGCTTTTAAATTTATCTTGGCCAATGTTATTGTATGATAGGTTACGTTTAGTGTTTGAAAATATTTATAATGAAAGTAAGGTTTATATTGTAGAAAGCAGTAAACGACTAACGCAACCATGGGTAGATGGTAAGTTGATTAACTTAATATTAAAAAGGGATTATTTATTTAGAGCATGGAAAACATCGCCAAAAAAATATGAGTAAGCGTTTTGGAATATACGAGATTTAGAAATAGAGTAAATAAAATTATAAATGATGCCAAAAACAAGTACAGGCAAAAACAAATAAAAGATTGCAATGGTGATAGCAGAAAAATATGGTTAAATATTAGTACATGGTTAGGAAAAACTAAGGCAGATTTGGATTTAGTAATTAAGAGGTACTTAGGTAGATATGATAACCTTACATAACATTTGCACAAAATTTTCTAAAATATATAAAATATATAAACACTCACGCCTGTCACCCAGAGGGGTAGGCAGAGACTACAGACTTCCATTTGGCACGATCCTGACACACCTCTCTCGCCTCCTTCACATCCATACACCTACCCATGCATGCTCGTCGGTTAAGGGTACTCCTAATTTGGCCCGTTTTCAATAAATCGCCAATTTCGTCGATAAATTTTCTAAAACGTTCACCAAAGAAATATTAGACATCAAGCATAATTGTAATTTAATTTTTTTTAGATAGAAACAAGTATGTTAAAGGGAGCGAGGTGTCTTTTAGATATAAGAGAGTGAAATCGTGTGATATAGAAAAAATAATTGATAAATTGCACCATGAAAAAGCACCAGGATTGAACGGAATTAGACTGAAAGATTTAAAGTTAGTAAAGAAAAAAATAAGTCCAATACTGGCCCATTTTGCTAATATGTGTCTGTCAAAAGGTGTTTATCCTGATTTATTAAAGAAATCATTCATTCGCCCCATATTTAAATATGGTAGTCATTTAGATTACAGTAATTACAGGCCAATTGCCATTTTATCATCGGTCAATAAGATTGTTGAAAAGGTGGTTGTAGGACAAATAACTGACTTTTTGGAACAGTATAATATATTATCAGAGGCACAACACGGATTTAGAAAAAATCGCAGTACAGCCTCCACACTTGCACTATTTTCGGATACAGTTAATGAATACTTAAATGAAGGAAAACAGGTTATGGTTTTGTTTATTGATTATAAAAAAGCCTTTGATACTTTGGACCATAATATGTTATTGCAAGCGATGGAGGAGTGTGGAATCAGGGGCCCTACAAATAACTTTTTCCGTAGCTATCTATCTAATAGAACGTTTCGCACTGTAGTGGATGGCGTTGTGGGAGAGGAGGCCAATATTAGCTTCGGTGTACTTCGGTCCAGCGCCAGCTCCAGACGCGCCCCGGCAGGCAGGCCCCTATATCCCCAGGCAGCGGACCTAGGCGCGTTTCTCTTTGTGCCATCATCCATTTTATGGGCGCCAAATAACGGGAGACGCCCAAGCCCGGCACCGTTACGTGGTTCGGTCATATGCACAAACGGATCTTTGCACCCACAATTTTGCCTAGGCACGGCGCTCACACCTCTTGGCAGGGTGCTGACTGACTGCGCCGACGTAGCAGTTTTGTCACATAACTGTTACGGCAGCGGGTGATGGGGTCGTCACTTCCCTACGCCTTTTTAATTTTATTATTGTTATTATTATTATTAATATAAAATATAGTTAAACTTTAGTAACGAGTACGGTGAAAATTATTGTGTTTGTATATTAATTATCATAAATAAAATGAAATATAACCTGACGGAGTAATAAAGTTAAATAATTAAACTATTTTTTATGTTGTATTTTATCCCACGAATAATGTTTTTCAGGAAATTTACCTACACACGACAAACCAAAAGACCAATATAAGCTCGCGTAAATAACCTATAGCGGACGAGAAAAACGCTCCGGTATTCTGCAGTCTGTGAACATGTTAAAGATTACCTTATAAATTTTTGGATTACCTCTAACACGATATCAGATTTAATAAATAACGATTTTGTCGCAAAAAACCAACTCCGATTTTTACCAAGAATGATTCGTGAGGTTATTGAAATAAAAAGTATCCTAATTTAAAATACAGAATATTAGAATATTATTAATAGAGAAGGTCGCTGTTTGCTTGCTTCGGATCTATAATAATTAAAATTGTTTCACTGCAAGACTTCAAGCTACTATAAGATCCTTATGCATAGATCGTGTTTAACTATGACATAGGAGCATTTAACACCTAAGTCGACAGTGACAATGAATGTTTCAGAATACGTGAAATGTCGGAAATCTAAAAATAAGCTAATTAAACACAATAAAATCAGTGCAAACCATTTTCATTCAGTAAGCAAGGCTTTGTCGAGCTAGAATGGTGGTATATTAAGGTGGCACTAGTCGAGGGCTCGAACTCATTGGTGGGCGCGGCCAAAAAAGCACGTTGTCTCACCTGGCATCGTGCCCGACAGAGATAGTACCAGTGAAGAGCAGTTAGAATGCACGTCTTGTTCGTACGGCGTTCCGAACCGTTAGAACAAAAACGAAGTTACACGAACACGATGCACACATACATACCACCCTATTCTGTGCCGCTCGACGCTTGCTAAGAAATCAGCAGTACCTACCTACAAACTATAGATACCTAATATAGATTGCTTATTTTATTATGTTTCGTTTTCCCCGGGTGGTCATGCAGCGATCACTCAAGAGTTCACGACGCCGAAGCATGAACTGGAACAGTCATCGCAGTTTATATCCGTACTAGCTGTTGCCAGCGGCTTCAAACGCGTGAACTCGAAAATTATCCCACAGGAACGAAATACCTGAATAAACGGTATCAAATGTGTTATTCCATACCAGGTATAACCTATCTCTGAGCTAAATATCATCCAGATCCCTTCAGCTGTGATTGAGTAACATACATCTATCCATCCAAACTTTCGCATTTATAATATTTAGATAATAATTGTAATTAGTTCTGCCTACCTATAAATTGTCTTCAAAAATACTTACCTGTCTTCTTACTTTGTTTTATATACACACAATATCACTAGATGTAAACACATGTTTTTATCAAGACAAGTGACCCGTTCAAGACTGTTTCCTTAGTACCGACGTACTTAGGCAGGTAGGTAGGCAGTTTAGATTTTAGTTTCCACGACGCAGCGACAGTTTACCTTTGTTGTATAGGTTGTGGGTATCTAGGTAATAACAGTAGGTAGACTACCTATCCACCGTGCACGCCGCGCAAGTGATTCTCGTCCCACCTGTCCGCGCAGTAACTTTTTTTACGACCGCGCGAGACTGTCGCAACAAAAACGATTACTACCGTAAAACTAAATAGGTACCTACCTAACATTCAAATAAAAATATTCTCAAAAAGCTCAACGAATTCAGAATTTAATTTTGTTAAAAGAAAATTGGTCAAATAAAAAATAAATGATGAAAATAAAGCATATGGGAATATAAAAATAAATCGTATTTATTTGTTACTTATTTCGAGTTTTACAAGAAAAGTATAATATTAACTGGAGACAATTATTTTATTATTATAATAGTACATTATATTCCCTTTAAAATGACACCAATATGAATAATATCTTATATCTATATCTACAAATAAATAAAATTGAAGTGTCTGTTTGTAATGTTAAAATAACAGCTTTTTATTAAATGCATATGAAAGTACTATTTTTGTCTGTCTGTCGGTCTGTTTGTTCCAGCTAATCTCCGAAACAGCTGGATCTATTTTGACGGGACTTTCACTGGCAGATAGCTGATGATATAAGGAATAACTTGAACTACTTTTCTTTTAGAAAAAGAATTAGGGTTCCGCGCAAAAAAATTAAAACCCATGAAATCCATATTCCACGCGGGCGAGATCGCGGGGAAAAACTAGTACTCAATATAGATAAATGTATACTTATTTTTATTTATTTATTATTTTAATAAATAAATAAAAATAAGTATTAATAATTTCTAGACACATCTCAACAGATATTTCGTTTATAAATTGCTATCAATATTGAAGCATTCTTTTATATTTAGCATCCATTTAACACAAAGCTGATAGGAATACT
Organism: Parnassius apollo; assembly: GCA_907164705.1. NCBI lineage: Eukaryota > Metazoa > Arthropoda > Insecta > Lepidoptera > Papilionidae > Parnassius > Parnassius apollo. The sequence continues at coordinate 54,736 of CAJQZP010000601.1, forward strand.
TTTTAAACAACATAATATAATCAATAAACGATAATCGCGTATAGTGAATTTCGAGGTAAATTATTATATGTAAAATTTCAAACACAAAACACATTTTTACTCTGCTATCTTCAGCGCTGTACACGAACGGAACGATGTCGTTGAGAGCCGTGGTAGCTCACATGGTTAGCGCTCGTTATAGGTATCACAGTACGGGAGCAACCCGGGTTCGATCCCCACTGGCACCAATGAAATTGTTGCGTGCTGATTTATCTATCAGTTGGAAAGTCTGTTTTTCTGGGCCGTTTTGTTTTGTTACACGGACATCTCGCAAGTCACCTAGGGACCTAGGAGGTTGTCGGTTGCTTATTTTTTATTTTTCTTTAAAATTTTCGTCGGTAAAATAACATATTTATAAAAGTAAAAAAAAAGTAAAGTTACAGCGTATATACGACCAAATGCTGGGCACAGGCCTCCTCTAATTTCTGAGAGGGTTTTAAGGCAAGGAAATGTCCGCCACGCTGCCTCAATGCGTGTTGACGAACTTCACATTTCTTCGAAATATATATTTTTTAATTTCTCAGACATGCAGACCCGAGTTCGAGCCCCGCCGGTACCAATGAAATTGTTAATTGCAATTGTGCTGATTTACCACGTGCTCGGCAGTGAAGGAAAACATATTGAGGAATAAATCAAATTGACATAGGTAAGTACAGATAAAATTAGCGGAACATTAATGAAATTTTGAGATCGTTTTTTTTTTCAAAATTTTATTTATATATTCCTCTATTTTTGTCTGTGCTTATATCAATTTGATTTAATCCAAAGTACAAGCAGGGGTCAATGTAGCGTAGTAATTTAGAGCGCAGGTATAGCTATAGTCATACGAACGTCACAGGCCGCAGCTGACTGAGTCTATATTATAATAAAATAAAACTAGAATAAGCGCGCGTCACATGTGTGTGTAAGTGTCGTCCTCCCGCACCGCACCGGGGGGAAACATTATTCAGTGAGATGCACGATAATTCACATAAACACGCGCGCGTAAAAAAATACGAAAAGGCCTTTGGAAGGAGGGGGGTTTTTACGAAAAAACGACTGCATGAATCAATTACCAATAAAATTTATTGAATTCTTCGATAATTGAGCTGTGTCGGTACCGACTTTGTTTTGGAAATTTTACACTGCTTTTATTACTAATTTACGCCCAAAGTTGTGTTAAAATTGGCAATAAAAACGAATCTTTGGTAGCTCGTAACTTTTTTACTGACTTTTTATTTTACTATTCTGTTTCGGTACAGACAAAATTAATAATGAGACAAAACGATATCATGTTTAACTTTGGATGTACACTGTCAAACAGCGGAGTAAAACCCCTCCGAAATTTCTATGGAAATAATGTCGACTAGAGTCACCTTAACAGGCTGATGGGGAAACGCAGTTTTATTATATTATTATAGTCTATTAAAATGCTGCTGTCCATCTCCTGCTTCAGTTTCCTTTCGTCGATTCCTTACACGTTCAGAGTTGATATCTTCTTTTTTTATGAAATTGAAGTGACAAGCGAATATACAGTCCATCTGATGGTAAGCGGCTACTGAAACCCAAAGGAAACTGTAATCAACTTCAAACAAAGAAGGCTACAGGTGCGGTATCAGTACTGATGTGTATGGTGAAATGGCTTTAGCCTGTAATGTCTTAGCTTTCGACACCCTTCAGACCAAAACACAGCAGTGCAAGCTCTGATGTTAGGCGGTAAATTTAATAATAAAACTAACTTTATTTTTTAATAAACCTAAAGTTGAGGTTTCTGTGGAGGTATCCATTGATACACAGGCTGCGATCGGTCCATGTAAAACCACTTTACTACTAATCCTGTTACGTTGTTGCTACATAATCGCAGTCCAGCGTCATTGCGTCTCTAGTTCCATATTGAATGACTTCATTGGTACTCGTATGTTGACGATGCGAACGGATCGTGCACCTGTAAGCAAACACCCAATTGATAAAAAGCGGAATGGAACTTCATTTTTTAAATTTATGTTTTTCTCAAAATTAAATTTAAAAACATAATGTGTTGGTGTAGAAAAAAATTTTCACAGCATGGACTCCGTAGTAATTTATTTATAAAATTTATATTGACATTGTTAAAAGTTCGTAGAGATTGCGAATAAAACTCAACGCGCCACCTAACCGTCAGATTTACGTCTATTGGGTCAGCTAGTATTTGGTAATCCGAAATTTACCAAAATTTTAGTAGGTTCCTAGATCCGCTAACGTTCTATGACACGCGTATGTTGGAATAGAAGAGTTATTGCAACGTCTATACAAGTACATTAACTGTAATGACAGTTGATGTACTTGTATAGACATATTTATTTATGTGATATAAAGGAGTTAATGATCAGTATAAAACTTTGACGGTATTTGTGCCACGTGCCCTGGACTTCGGTGTTTCTATCTCGTATGTGTATTAAAATTCTAGTTAATTTTTGGATAGAGACTAAACCCATTGCGTAATATTCCAAATTGTTGCTATTGCTGACTTTTTTGTCGTAAAGAAAGATATAGGGTATGATAGATGCGGAAAAGAAGCCTTTAGTATAATTATTCTACCACCATGTATTTTTGGAAAGGGGCATGATAGAAAGATAAAATTTGAAAAGAAATTTATATGATTAATATCTGAAGATAATAAATCTTATAATAATAAGTTGTCAAAAGTGAATTTCGGAAAATAAATCAAAATTTCAGTAAAATTTTCTGAGCTGTTCAATATTATGGTTTCCTTAAATGAGTAATATGCAAGGAATTCTCATTTTACAAGAAATATTCTGGCGATAAATTGAAGGTGGATATACCCCGCAGGGCACATTAGGTGCTTTCTAGCTCGGAAATGTTATTATTATCGAATGAGCCAGCTGGAATATTGTTTCGCGGTTTTCTATCGGTTCTGAACTCCTTTATATTTTAGATTTTTCATAGTGTTTCAATTGGGATGCAATAAAAGACATAGAGATTAAGATAAAAGATCATAGAATTTTTATAAAAAAAATCTTAAACTATTTAAGTATTGGTGGCAATTACAATTGCCCATTTTACTGGAAACGAGGCATTCCACTTTCCTTTAAACCCGCACCACTCCTTCTAAAAAAATGTACAATGTGTATGTTTCTGTTTAAATTAAAACAATAATGTCTATAAATTATTTAGCATTATTAAGGAGCGTTTAACTAATAGGCTCCCGTAACTGATGGTCATTACATTTACTTTTAATTTTACATACTGTCGTATGCGGTAGACAAAAATATTTCAGAAAGTAAAAAGTTAAAAAGTTTCCTTATTAACGCGGACACTACACATTGAACTAAACTAATTTTAAACATTTTGTCGCGTTTAATTTTGACTTTTTATTTTCCGAAGTTTCGGCTGCTTTACAGCACCCACAGTCACTGTGGTAGCTGTAAAGACCCGAAACGTCAGGAGATAAAAATTCAAAATAAAACGCGATAAAATCGGTTTCATTTAATGTGTGTAAATATAAGAAGTTAATTTGTGATTCAGTAAGGACTGGTAACAGCAAATAAAAATCGCCTATTATAAGATCTCAAAACTAAGCGCGCAAGATATATAACATTTGATGACAAATGATGCAGAGACCATAATCTCATTCCCACGTGGGTCAAAATGTCAACAAAAAAAACATTCAAGGAAGCGCTAAGATCTTAAATCAAGCAAGTAAAAAAGTTGTTACGAACGGTGATTTATTAAAAAAATGGTTCGACTACAATTCATAAATAATACCATAGAATTTTTTTTCCAGTAAAGTGAGAACAGCTTCAACGAAATTATATTTTAATAAGTGCTTAAGTAAGCAAACGCGAAACATCTAAATACAATGAATGCAAAAATGCATAAATAAAAAATAACAATAATTAACGATCAAATCAAATGCCAAACATCAATTTCAATGTAGAATCTGAACGTAGACAGAGAAACCTATAGACTAATGATTAGCGTGGCCTCGAGTGAGAAAGGACGATAACGTAGTTTTAGGTTATACAATAATCTTTATGACTTTTAAACATATTTAGATAAAAATTTTAATTGTTCTAAGAACTGAACTGAAAAAGATTCACCAATCTTAAGCTCACAAAACACTTTTTTCTCACTTAAACCAACTTGTAAACTCCTTAGATCGCTACGAACTGTCAAAGTTGTTTAACAAAGTGTAGTTTGCTAAACAAACCAACCGGCACGAAGAAAGGGACAAACAATCACACCGCTCTGTCTCATTTCTACGCAAGACGTATGCATAAATCTATCTTTTTCGTGTGCGAATGCGAAAGAAGGCGTCAATTTGTCTATAGGTTTCTCTATCTACGAATCTGAACATAACTGTTGATCACAGACACGATCTATAATCTATTAGAACATACACTGAACGAATCGACAATAAAGGAAGGAACAGAAAGGCATGAATTTCACACTAACACCGCGAAGAATCCCGTATGAAGAAATTATCTGTAGTTCAGCACTTATACTATACTATCTGCTTAAGTATAATATCGCTTCTAAGCACTAAAGCGCCCAAAACTTCGGGAAATAAAAAGTCAAAATTAAACGCGATAAAATCCGTAAAATTAGTTTCATTTAATTTCAGAAAGAATTTAAAATATTATTACTTTATATGTATGCTGTGTACTAAAATACACAGTATCCATATCTGAGCGGCGATGTATGTTGGTGTACAAATTAATTATTTGTATAAGGTTTTAGGCTTTCCCGCTGCTTCTTTGTGCCAGTTTGGACACATGCGTCATATTAATATATTGATGGCGGCTATCAAGGTTGATGTTTATTTAATTAAGGCATGTTTAAAAATCTTTATTTCATTACAGTCTATCAAAAGTCCACTGAGGAACATAGATCCCCCCCCCAAAAATCACCTCATAGGGGGGGATAGACGTGAAAAAAGAGCATGTTCCTGATAACAGCTCATAGTTATAAGAAATGGCGGTTGCCAAACCGCTTGCTAAACGTGAAAATTATGACAAAATCCCCGAAAAAAAAAACAATCTATGGAAGCAGCTTTTAATTGACTGAAATAAATGAAAGAAACATTTGTGTATCACTAGAAATAACTTGTATTTACTGGAATTCCTAAATTGTATTTACTGGAAAAAGGCTCTACAATACCAGTAGGTTATCACGATCGTTAAAAGATCGTTCATTACTAATATATTTATTGTATATATTATTAATGACTCATAAATTACAAGCCATTTAAAAGGATGAGGTAATTGCGTAAATTTCTTGAGCTGGTAGTGATTATATCCTGGAAATTTAATATTTGGAGATGAAACCAGAATTATAAGAGCTTACACAAACTATTCCACCTAATTATTTTAAGAAAATTTAAAATTCTACTAGCGTCGATGATATTATTACAGAATATCATGATTTATCAAGACGCGAAAAGTAATAATTTTCAGACCCGAAAATTAATATTTAAGTGGACTGAACTATACTATCAAAGTTACTTAATGAACTCTGTCCTGCTAACAAAGTGCTGGCCGCTCTACAAGCTGAAGATCTCGCCTTGTAGGTGATATCCATTTTCCGCCGACGTCCTAATTAGTCAAAACTAAAACTTAACCGAAGTCAAATGATATCAGAACAACAAAAAGCGAAATAGGTAAACTGACCACAAAATTGTAGTGGTTACAATTTACGTACAGAACAGGTTTTGTATACTTATTCTACAAATGAAATAAAAATTTTAAATGATTTGTTGTACCTGCCACACACATTCTCATCACTTTCAGAGTTGATTGTTAGAGAATACCAATATGCAGTAAGTCCGCCCTGTGTAATCTTTAATTTGATAAAGTTGTAGTAAAGAATAAATAAATTAGTCTTTTAAGTTTAGGTTATTTTCGGTTGCCTCCACGACAAGAAAAATTGCTTGTGTAAAATAAAAATGAATGTTTCTGTAACCATTAATACATAAACAGCTGATAGCATATTTTATTACATATAAATCTATGGGAGAAGTGTCAACCACAATATGGTTCACTGTTAACAAGACCTTCAGGAATGCTCACATGACTGCCACGCACAGGACTGCCGCAGAATGATCATGATATTTTATTGATCACTGTAATTTTTTCATTTTTATTATAATGTTAAAGTTTGTTGAATATTTAACAAAGTTTCTTTAAGTATGTTCGCATACAAGCAATATCAATAACAAAACTGACTTAAAATTAAAGCACATGTTTAGTCTAGGATGCAATTGCAAACAACACGTAAGTCCCAGTCGTTCACATTGTCACGGTTCTGTATCCGGCGTCGGTTTGTACGCAATACGTCGACGGGAGTTGTCGTATTCAAACGTTCAAATTTCTAACCAACAACTATATGCTGATCTACGTATTTAATATTATCCACAGCTACATCAAAATAACATTTCGTGAACACCGGCCCCTATGCAATGTCAATAAAAATATATAATAAAATACTAGAATGTATCAAAATAACTAAAAGCCTAAAAAACGTTCAAAAAGGAAGTTAATGAATATTTAACGAAAAAGTGTTATTTCTCGTTGCAAGAGTTTTTTAGTGATTGAGTAGGAAATAGGAATAAATATTATAGTATGATCTCGTTAATATTTAAGTTAATTGTAAATATTCATTCATTGCTAATTTTAATTAATAATACCATAATGTAAATGTAATATCAATAATATTAATGATTGCCAATACTTGCAGTGCCCTGGCAGGGTTTTTGTTTTGAACTATTTTTTATAATTAATACCAAACGTATACAACAAGAATAGCAAAGAATTTGAATTGAATATTTATGTGAGAGACACTGTATATTTATATATGTGTATATTGTGTATAGTGTATAGAACCGTGGTACCTCAGATGGCTAGCGCTCGCTGTAAAATTTAACACTACGCGAGCAAACCGGGTTCGATCCCCGCCGGCACCAATGAAATTGTTAATTGCAATTTTAAGTGCTGATTTACCACGTGCTCGGCGGTGAAGGAAAACATCGCGAGGAAACCTGCATGTCTGAGAAATAAGAAAAAAAATATTTCGAAGACATGCGAAGTTCGCCAACACGCATTGGGGCAGCGCGGCGGACAATTCCTTGCCTCAAAACCCTCTCAGAAATGAGAGGAGACCTGTGCCCAGCAGTAGGACGTATATAAGCTGTAACTTTACTTTACTTTTACTTTTATATTGTGTATATATTACGTTACTTGAATGTGCTGTACATAATAAATGAACTTGAACATTTGATAGTTATGTTCAACTGACGTACTAAAATATACTTAGAGAAACAATTTCAAAATTACTCTTACATTATTTAGTTAGTTACAAATTTAGTTTAGTCTAACTAAATTTATTTATGTATTTTTTATATTTACACGAATGCTGCACATTAAATGAAACTAATTTTCAACGCGTTTGGGGTATGTAGTGTCGGAAGAAGGTATCCGTACGGATCCGGAGAAAATCGCCGCTGTCGAGGATTGGCCGGTTCCAAAAGACAAGACGCAGGTTAGAGCATTTTTGGGTTTGTGCTCCTATTATCGGCGATTTGTGAAGAACTTTGCAGATATAGCAAAACCTCTGCACAAGCTAACCGAGGAGAAGCGACATTTCTGCTGGGATGAAAGTTGCAATATCGCATTCCAGGAGCTCAAGGACCGTCTGTGCAAAACACCTATTTTGGGATACCCTGATACAAGCAAAAAATTTATATTTGACACAGATGCAAGTAATATAGGACTTGGCGGTGTGTTGTCTCAACGGAATGGTGACCAAGAGGTCGTGATAGCGTACTTCAGCAAGTCATTGTCAAAACCGGAAAGGAACTATTGTGTCACAAGACGCGAATTGCTAGCTGTGGTAAAGTCGTTGCACCATTTTAGCAAATATCTTCTGGGGCGGAAATTTCACTTACGAACTGACCATGCTGCACTAAAATGGCTATTGCAGTTTGAAAATCCAGAAGGACAAGTTGCGAGGTGGATTGAACTACTGCAGTAATATGACTTTGAGATCGAACATCGCAGCGGGAAATCTCATGGCAACGCAGATGCATTGTCAAGAAGACCTTGTCCTGAAGATTGCAGTAGAACGATTTAATCAGACATTGGAGAGGTACACAGCAAAAGTAGTAGACAATCGGCAACGAGATTGGGACAAGCACATACAACCGTTTTTGTTGTCATATCGAAGAGCTGTTCACGAAAGTACATCAATGACACCAGCTTTCGCAGACTTTGGGAGAGAATTACGGCTGCCTGCGGACCTGATCACCGGGATACCACCTGATGCTCCACGCAGTATAACCGATTATGCAAATGACTTGCGGAACAAAATGAATGACGTTTATGAGCACGTCAGACAATCGGGCCAGCAAATGTCTGAAAAGATGAAAACCTGGTACCGCACAATGACCAAAATGAACAACAAAGGGTTCGACGAAGGTTCACTAGTGTAGTTGCACAATCCAGACCGCAGCAAAGGGAAATCTCCTAAGCTGCAAGCTAAATGGGACGGCCCGTACCGGATTGTGACCAGTATCAACGATGTAACCTACCAGATACAGAAAGGCGCAAGAGGGACTCCTAAGATCGTCCATATGGATCGCCTGGCGCGTTATTATGGGGTCGATAATGCTCGGGACGAGCATGTCTTAGGAGGCGGCAGTGTTGCGCGGCTAAGTTGACATCTGGCACCAGCGCCATCTAGTGTCGGGTAACGGAGCGAGGGGAGAGCTTAAGTATTCAATAAGTTAATCAGTTATTGAAGAGAACAAGTACGAGATATTCGAGAGAGTATTTTGGACGGACTCACGTACAGTGTTAGCGTGGATTAAGTCAGATCCTCAGGCTTTAAAACCATTCGTTGCTCATCGATTGGCTGAGATCGAAGATCACAGCCAATCGATGTCACAGCAAATCGAAACCATGTGAATGGCGATGGGTTCCAACGTCACAAAAAGTGGCAGGCGACGCCACTAGAAATTTTCCTTCCACCTTCGATGTAAGTCATCGCTGGTTTCAAGGACCTGAATTCCTTAGGAAAAGTCCTGATTTATGGCCCAAACAAGTGGACACCATAAATAGCTTAGAAACTGGTGAAGAAAAATCGCCAAAAGGCGTAAATGCGCTGAGAAAGCAAGAACCGTTAAGTCTACCCGACTACGGACGATTTAGCAGCTTTAAGAAATTCCTTGGGGCAACTACCTTTACAAGCGGTAGAAAAATTCAAGAGTTTAAGAAAGTCGGTTAAAGGACCCGACAACGCAGCCGAAAAGTCGGTTATGTGTTCCAACGAAGTTTTAGCAAAGTCAGTTAAAGGACCTGATAGCGCGTTGGACATAGCGCTCTTGAAAAAAGCTGAATTATTAATTTGGAAGTTCGTTCACGACGAGTGTTTTCATTCGGAAATAAAATGCTTGAAAGCAGGCAAAAGCGTTGAAAGAAGTTCACGCTTAAGTAAATTATCTATGGAAATAGGAGAAGATAACTCACTCCGTTTAAATGGGCGTTTACCTTTTAAGTCTAATTTGACCGAGGAAAGGAGAAAACCTGTCGTATTAGACGTTAAACACGAAATCGTTAAAATGATGATTAGAGAAGTTCATCATCATTTTGGACATGCCAATCACCAGACGGTGATGATTGAGGTGAACCAAAAATTTTATGTCTTGAACCTGCGAACCTGTAGTACGAAGTGTGTCACATCATTGTCAGTGGTGCAGGACATACAGGTCAAAACCGCAGAACGTGCCACAAGGAAATATTCCTCTGGAGAGAATAGCTCATCATGAACCTTTTACATGCTCAGCCGTAGATTATTTCGGACCTATGAGTGTGACTATAAGTCGCAGTCGCAGTACGAAAATGAAGTCGAGGATAGAGCGAAGTGGAGGCGTAAGAGAAGAAAGGCTGACCCCACCACCATGTGGGACACTTAGCCAGGAAGAGAGAGAGAGAGAGAGAGAGTGTGTGTGACTATAGGAAGGCGACACGAAAAACGTTGGGGTGTTTTATTCACGTGTCTGACCACCAGAGCAGTACATCTGGAATTAGCAGCTTCATTGACACCAGCGTCAATGATAATGGCATTGAGGCGATTTATCGCCAGAAGAGGAAAACCAGCCGTTATATACAGCGATAACGGGACAGATTTCAAAGCTGCGAATAAAGAATTATTGAAAGCATGCGAAGAATGCTATGAGGGCAAGAAAAATGAGTAATTTAAAAAATATATTAAATGGAAATTTATACCTCCGGGAGCACCGCACATGGGTGGCGCCTGGGAAAGGTTAGTAAGATCAATTAAAATTACGTTGACCGCTACGCTCAAAGAAAGGAGCCCGCGAGAGGAGGGCATTCTGCATACGTTGCTTTTGGAAGCAGAGCATACTGTAAATTCCAGACCTCTGGTAACATTCAGTATGGATAGTCCTGAAGAGGGTTTGACACCCAATCATTTTCTTCTGGGACGCTCATGTGGTGATCGACCACCTGGATTATTTTTAGAGCAACATCTGACGGGTCAACTCAATTGGAAATCTGCACAGAGGTTAGCCGACCATTTCTGGACAAGATGGCTAAAAGAATACATGCCTACTTTAATACCTCGAACAGGTAATAACGGAAAGTTTATGGAGCCTAAAGAAGGTGATATTGTCTTGATAATAGATCATTCATTGCCACGAAATACGTGGCCGAAAGGCAAGATTAGTAGGACGCTACCGGGACCAGACGGTCACACTAGAGTGGTTGACGTCATTACTAGCACAGGTATCTTTAGGAGACCTACATACAGAATAATAGTCCTGGTACCCGCGACGCCTCCCAAATGATGGTGCTGATGCACAGGGGGGAGATTGTTGGAGACGCGCCTATAAGAATATTTCAATTTATTAGTTAACCGATTACGAATAGCTTCTAAAAAGCAAATTATCAAGCAACAATATTCCGATAAGAAAATGCTTAGTTGAATCTTAAAGAAATATCGAATTAATGATATGAAGGTCTTGAGTTCGACTCCCAGGCCGGAATAGTTTATCGTTTTCTTAGTAATATGTCTTAATAAATTCATATAGGGAATTTTAAGATATAAATTATGTTACCGGATTTGTTCCCTGGTCGAGATGATCGCTGTGCATAAGTAGAATTAATGGAAATTGATTGCATGAGTATTGTCTTATATGAGTTTGATATGTTTTGTATGAAAACAAATGCATATACTACAGAAATAAACTAAATTAATCATTCATATTACTCTGGACTAAAGCTAGACTAGAGCAATGCAATGACATGAAACTGAATCTATTTTCCTACCTTCCCCGATAGTCATACTTAACAGGCATTCAGGTAATTCTGACATAGCGCCAGATTATTTTTGCTATATACATATGATATTAAATTAATGAATAAATGTTTGATCTTAAAATGCTTCTTTACAATGCAATAAAAATCGAAATCAACTTGGGTAGATTGTGACAATTTGACTCGAGACTTTTTTAACTCGAGAAGAGCTGTAGGAATTCTGCAGGCTGGTACTTTTCAACTGGCAGTAGGCACCAGGAAAAATGTGATTTCGAGATTGTGATCACACTATCATGCCACGGCGGTAGTGATGGAGCCAGATAAGCCATTTTTTTTGCAAATTGCTGCGAGAAGGCAACAATATATATAATAGGGCGAAGCAATTGTCCAAAGGCTGAACACCAGGTGCTTGTGAGTGATCAAATTGTGAGGAGGAGACTGCACGAAACCAACCTTCATGGTCGTAGACCGCTTAGGGTTCCAGCTCTAAGTAGAGGAAATATTGGACGAAAACTGCAACGAAGAACATGTGAACTTGGAATCCCATCATTGGTCGTTGGTGCTTTTCACCGATGAATCCCGGTTTGGTTTTCATCCTAATTGTACTCACACGTACTCTGAGGAAAGTTGCTGGTCGTACTGTCCGGCCTCAACACTCTCAAGAAGTTCATCCATACCAATGTGGTACAATTATATAGTGGTAGTAAGAATTCGTTTCGGTGAAAGAACAGACTTCATTTGGATACAGGACACTATTGTGGCTAAAAAATACTGTAATTAGGTGCTAGAACTAATAGTCTTGTCATATTGGACACGCTTGGGTCAAAATTCCCTCCTTATGCACGACAATGTCGGTTCAGTCTGGTTGTACAAACATGATGTGATGTCCCTAGAGTGGCCAGCGTAATCTCTAGATTTAAATTCCATAGGAAATGCTTGGAATATGCTTCAAAGAAGAGCTCTGAGAGCTTTTCTTGAGATTATGGTTACAGAAGAACGACTCTTTATGCATTTCAGCAGGACCTGGGACAATATTCCTCCATAGGATATTAATTATCTTATTCTCAGTATGCCCAACCGATGCAAATGCGGTATGGATGTAATGGGCGCTTTTACTGATTATTAATCTTAATGCAATAAATTACTTTACTTTTGTTTAGATTACATAGATACTTTACTTATGATTAGCTTAGTAACATAGATGCGAGACGTGTGACCCTGAGGGTGGCACTTAAGCTAAATCTACAAATAATCAACGGGAGAGGCCCATGACCAGCAGAAAACTTTTTACGGGCCGATGTTGATGATGATGATGTCAATAATATGACAAAACATGCTGGTCAATTACCAACGTGTAATGTACCATGTTTTCTGCAAATAAATTATGATTATGATTATTATTTAAGTTGACTGATATAATTAATATTGTCATTGATGAACGGGTCTAACAGATCACAGAGTCAGACGAATCAATACTTATCAATGTATATGATCGGGTCTCTAGAAATTAATGACAAATTTACTACGGTAAGCCCTCGTTAACACGAACACGAAAAAAAAAAAGACAAATAGTTCGTGTTACAGGGGGGATTCGTGTAATTCTCTTGTTCTCTTGTCTCTTGTTCTCTAAACTGATCTTAGGAAACACAGCGGCATTATTCTGCTATTTTACACTGGTATTCTGTGGGAGCGTGGTTCTTTCCCGGTTGATTCCATTCGTGCTAAAACTATAATAAAACTGACGAAAATATGATGAATTAACCTAAAAATTGCAACCTTTATAGTAAACTTGTAAGTTACTGTTGCTGAGAAAATTCTGAGAACTAACGAGTTAAACCAGCACTTATAATCTTTATTTGTATATGTTAAACTGTTTGTAATATAATTTGTTTAATTTTCAGGAACAAGCACGTGCATAGTTCTAGCATTGGTTTTGTTACCAGCTTTGGCTCAGTTATGTTTAAAGTAAGAAAGGTTATTATACCGTATTAAAAATTATTCTTAAGAATCGGACACACTTTTTTTGCATTTTGCGATCTTGTTCATCCAAAGGTCTGGAAAAACCGCTTTTAGCGATAAAACCGCCCATTGTGATACTATTTTTCGTTCATGTATTGTTTTGGTGTACAGTAAAGAGTTATCTGTCCATCTAAATTCTTCTAAACTTTATGAGTTTTTATATTGTTTGTTATAAATTAACAGCAAATATTATAAAAACGTTACCTATGATAAATGACTGCTACAACACAGATACCTAACGCAGAACTATTTGAACGATTATAAGCCAATGCGTGACTACTGTACCACCCGATAGTAAGTGATGAGGGTTTTTTTTAGAAAAAGGGTCACAAACGCACACATAGTCCCCCTAATCCTAAATTGGTGCGGTGGTCCATAGACATTTACATTTATCTTTTATTACAATCAAAATACCGAATGCCCCGTATGCAGTAAAAATGGCCTACGGTTATCTACACTCACTATTCAAAACACGGCTGCTCTTTTACGCTCGTATTCTGTGAATATCTTAAACGTGTGCTGAAAGTGAATATCATAAAAGAAAAATAAAACATATTTCATTACAGGCATCAAGCTGAGTATCTACGCACCGGGTGACATTCCAATTATTACAGCTATACGTCTAGTCATATTGTCCAAAGCCGCATCTTGAAACTGAAAACAGTTGCAAAGAACTTTAGTTTTCATGTTTTCCAAATATTATAGTTATTTAAATAGACATATTTATGATAGAAATTGTTATATTTTAGAATATTTTTCGTAATTTGAAATTATATATTATAGATAATATTGTAAATATCGTCCTCTTTATTTCATATGATGTTGTTGGTAAAGTAGAAAAAAAAATTGCAAGCTTTGGCCTAATGTTGATTATTTTTAAATAGACACAAAGGTTTTTGAATTAGTTGATTCATAAAATATTTTAATTATATCTTTGAAGAAATATTTTAATTAGGTATATAGGTTTTTAGTAATAAATGTCACTATTGTTTATAATATCAAAATAGAACATGATTTTTAAATTATATTTTTTATGGTTAAATAATAAATATAATTTAATGAAATTAAATATTTACAAAAAAAAAACAATTTGCTGTCTACTTACTTGCATTATATATTTATGTTTGTATGAAAAACTTTATAATGATATACGTATAGTATGTACAAAGTCGTAAGAATATCTTTTATAATTTGAAGAAAGGATAATCCCTATGTTAACAGGGTAACGCATTTTATTTTCATTAGTTTACTCATTACGGTTCTATTTGAACGGACTGACAACATTATGTAATCGTTTACCTAAGTTAAAAACTCACTCACTCTTATTCCGTGATCCTTCGTAAAAAAAATGTAATAAAGCTTTTCGCGCTCTATCAACATTTGTTAAATTGTTATATAATAACGCTTTGAGCATAACAACAGATTAACAAATAATATATTCACGGATAAAGGCTCATGTAAATATTTGTATGAAGTAATCTGTATGTTTTCTTTTATGTAAAATGAAATTATGATGCAAATTACGTAGTTTCACTACACGAAAATCGCCTAGCATGTAACCTACCTAAAGGTGCACACGACGAAGCCGCGTGTCACTAGGCGCCGAGTCAGCAGATCCGACGCCCGTTGCAAGTTCGCATCGGATTTCGCCATTCTTAGGTCACACTTCGACCAAGTTAATCATTTTAGTTTTAGTTTTAAAAGTATTGTAATCTTTCTTTAATAAATTTGTATTTTAAGAATTGGTTTTTTTAAGTCCTGCGGCTGCAGCTAACGTAATTTGCATCTGGCTTCATGCAGGCTTTCGTTCGTGGCTTACATGAGCCCTTAGGGTCTAGAATAAGGTGTATGCGCCCTTCTACAATAGAGCAGGCATTGAAATTTGTTCAGGAGGAATTAAATATTCTATATTTGCAACAGCGTAATAATGATGTACACCCTAAAAATCTCGACTCGAACCTAGTCGAGCGAAGAGAGGTTTGATTAATGGCTTAGAATCTACTATTAAAAGTTTAACCGGAAATTTAGATAATCAGGATGCTATCAAATTTGATAACGCAATAAAAAATCTCGAAAATAACCAAGTTAAAATTATATCGGAGTTTAACTCGCACATAAGCCTCAGCAAGGAATGGATGACGCAACATAATGGCGTCATAGATCAGTTAGTTAGAAATCAGCAATCAATTAATGTTACGTTAGAACTTTTGTTGAATAGCACTGCTTATAAAGAAAATAGTTTAATAAAATATGAGCATTTCGCTCAGCTCTTGACCATCATAACGGAAAACGTCGATGATTTGTTGGGAGAATTAGTTAGAATAGAAAACATGCTAGCTCTTGTGCGCGCCTAGCACGCATCATTCAATGATAGATATCGGTACTTTAAGTGTAATGATAGAAAGAGTAAGAATGATATATGGGGACGATAGAATATTAAATTTAGACTTACGCGACTATTATAGTATTATAAAACCAGGTTCATATTACGTCGAAAAACAGATAGTTATAGTTTTTAAAGTTCCCATAGTTAGTGCGAACATATTCGACCTGTATAAACTTTCAATAGCCCCGAATAGGTATAACAAGATCCTTATTCCACCCCTTCCTTTCCTAGCAACCAACAGGGAAGCGTATGCGTATATGGAGGCTGAATTCCCGAAGGTAGACCACCAGTACCTCTGCGAAGATGACACCATAAATAGAGTCAAGAATCATCATGACTGCACACGAGAGCTCGTCACAAACCACGCCCTAGGAGATGACTGCAACTAGACCACTATAACACTGGAAAAGGAAGCCATGGAGCATCTGGACGCTGGAAACTATGTTGTCACGTTCCTTCGCACCACAAGAATCCATCTACGATGCGGAAGAGAAGAATACAAGCAGCTTCAAGAAAGCTATTTGGTAACAATACCCTTAATTGGCTCGCTTATTACAACAGCAACTGTAATAATCTGTCGACGTTACAATCTGTGGATGCAGTAAGCTGCAACAGCAGAGCACCCAGCCGCCAGCACCTGGAAAGCATTCCTGTGAAGATCCCAAAAACGCAAAAGCATATCCAGCAACATTTTCCCTCAAAGTCGGAAAATAGTCGCTGATCTGTGGGGGGAGGAATTACGTAGTTTCACTACACGAAAATCGCCTAGCATGTAACCTACTTAAAGGTGCACATGACGGAGCCGCGTGTCAGGAGGCGCCGAGTCAGCAGGCGCCGACAATCCGACGCCCGTTGCAAGTTCGCATCGGATTTCGCCATTCTTCGGTCACACTTCGACCAAGTTAATCATTTTAGTTTTAGTTATAAAAGTATTGTAATCTTTCTTTAATAAATTTATATTTTAAGAATTGGTTTTTTTTAAGTCCTGCGGCTGCAGCTAACGTAATTTGCATCTGCTGTGTATATTGTCATTTATGGATACGATCCAATAAAGACTTTATTGTGAAGAATTCTTGACGTTAATAAAACAGACGCTATGTATGTTGTATATTTTAGTTTATTGCTATTATTTTGCATAAAGTAATATAAAAAGTTACAATTATTGTCGCCACAGGCCACAGAGGAAACAAAGCAGGATATGGGCAGCAGCGTTTTCTTAATAACAATAAAAAATAAAAAACAGCGATTGCCAACCTGAATGTCAAGCGTGGCAACTATGGCAAATATGCCCGTGCGGCAATGAAAGGGGTGTGGCTATGAGGTAATGAAAGGGGTGCGTAATAACGGTACGGTATAACTAAACTGAGATGTTAGTGGGAGTTGTATGGTCACGGGGGACTGATGTCAATACAATTTACTTAATATACTTAGTTAAAAAAATTCACACAATTTACTTAATATGGTTTAAAAATTTAGGGAGAACTAATAAAACGTACCTTTTTATAGAATAAAGTGTAAGGTAGTGACAAAGGAGGAAACGAGAGATCCAATTGATGGTAAGTGGATGCTCTGACCCATAGAGATCTCCATTTTTTATAGAAGAGGGGGCAAACGAGCATTCAACTCACCTGATGTCAAGTGATTACCGCCGCCCATGATCAACCGCAACACCAGGGGAATTGCAGGTGCGTTGCCGGCCCTTTAGAAAAGAGTAAGCTCTTTTCATGAAGGTCCCCAGGTCGTATCGATCCGGAAAAATCGCCGGTGGTAAACTATTCCACAGAGAGGTTGTACGTGGAAGAAAACTCCTTTTGAAACGTACTGTGGTGGACCGCCAAGCATCCAGATGGTGTAGATGGTATAGGGACGTTTGCCACGTAGTACGTTCACGAAATTTGGCGGCTGGGATTAATCCGAACAATTCCTCAGAGCACTCTCCACGGTATATGCGAAAAAAATGCAAAGAGATGCAACATCTCTTCGCAGTGCCAGTGAATCGAGCCGATCGGAAAGCACTCGGTCGTCGACGATTCGAGCTGCTCTGCGCTGGATGCGGTCAAGTGGAAGGAGCTGGTACTGGGGAGCCCCAGTCCAGAGATGGGAACAGTATTCCATGTGCGGCCAAACCTGCGCCTTGTAAAGTTGCAGGCGGTGTGCCGGCATGAAATACTGTCCCGCTTTGCTGAGCACGCCAAGCTTTTTAGAGGCCAATTTGGCCTTCTCTTCCAAGTGACCACGAAACTGCACGTCACTCGATATGTCAACGCCGAGGATTCCGATACTGGCTGAGGCAACAAGGGGAGTGCCTTGAAACTGAGGAGATACGACAAAGGGGTTCTTTTTAACGGTTAATGCGCAAACTTGTGTCTTCTGGGGGTTAAACTGGACTAGATTTAGTCGCCCCCAATCTGAGACTCTGTTCAACAAAGACTCAACTTCAGACACAAGTTTGTACTGGCACTCGGAAACGTTTTCCCGAGAAATATTGGCTCGGCCGGTGTAAAGAGCATCACCAGTGCTGTCATCTGCATAGCAATGAATGTTACGGGTTTGAACATATCATTGATAAGCAGAAGAAACAGCGTTGGCGATAGCACGCAGCCTTGTGGAACACCAGCATTAATAGGCTTGCAATTGGAGCTTGCACCATCTACAACGACCTTGATGCTCCGATTTGCAAGAAAGCTGGTGATCCAATCGCACAATTTCTCGGGAAGCCCATAGGAAGGGAGCTTCGAAAGAAGTGCTTTGTGTCTAACCGGATCGAAGGCCTTCGCAATGTCCAAACTAACGGCCAATGCCTCCCCCCTTGGACTCTACTGCCTCCACCCATCTGTGAGTTAGGTAGACCAGAAGATCACCAGCTGACCGACCACGGCGAAAACCGTATTGGCGGTCACTATTCAGCTGGTGATCCTCAAGGCACCTCATGAGCTGGCAGTTTACAATGGACTCCATTGATTTGGAGAACAAGGAGGTGATGGCGATAGGCCGGTAGTTGTACGGGTCTGAGCGGTCGCCTTTTTTAGGGATCGGGTGGACGAAAGCCGTCTTCCATGACTTTGGGACTACGCCTAGGGAGTAAGAGTACCGGAAAAGACGCGTTAAAAATCGGCGCCAACTCTGGAGCACACGTCCTCAGCACAATTGGGGGGATTCCGTCAGGCCCACTCGACTTGTGGATGTCCAGGGAGAGGAGTGCTTTGCGAACCGAGCGCTGTGTGAACTGCACTTCCGGCATGGAGCACTCACACCGCGGGATGGTCGGCGGCGTACCTCCCCGTCATCGAGAGTCGAGTTGGACGCAAAGAAAGAGCCTAGAAGATCGGCTTTCTCCTTTGCGGTATGGGCCAGGGAGTCGTCCTCCCTGCGCAGAGATGGAAGAGATGGCTGACAGAAATTCCCCTGGACAGCCTTGGCGAGACCAGAATGCACGGATTCCAGAAGGAAGGCGAACTAGTTTCTCGCTAATTTTGCCTATGTGCTCCGACTTTGCCTTGGCAATGACTCTTTTGATGGACCTAGAGGCGGAAATATCCTTCTTTTTTATAGCGCTGGTGTTTACATCCCGGGACGCTGATGCGTCAGCCCAGGCTCGGTAGCACTCCTGCTTATAGCATGATGCTATTTTACAGGACCAACCAAACCATGACTGAGATTTGCCTCCAATGGGTAACACAGAGGAAAGAATAAAAAGTTCCATACCCTGAAGTACCATTAAGTTACCAGTACATCAGCGACAGAATCCGCAACAACGTTGGGATCGTCCGGCGAGAAGCAAACCCGCCCCCAAGGGTAGGATGCAAAGAAAGACCGCATCCCATCCCAATCGGCTGACCTATAGTGCCAAACACGACGGCAGCCTGCAGAATGCAACTGGGATTTCAGCGTGAGTGGCACCACACTTCGGACAAGACAATGGTCCGAGGAGCCTAAAGGGGCTTCGACGGAAATCTGATATCCGTCCGGGTGAGAGGTCAGCAGAAGGTCCAACAGGGAAGGTGCATGATCCTCCACATCTGGAATCCGCGTAGGCGAAATAACCAGTTGTGTCAGACCATATGCCAAGGCAAAATCATGAACAGATCAGAACCAAGCCATTCGGCGTGATGGGCGTTAAAGTCGCCGAGGATCACGATCTCTGCGGAGGGGATCTTCTGTAGCAACGAATCTGTAGCCATTTGGACGTGGTCGAAGAGTCGGTCTGTTTCGGCATTACCGCTATGGGACCTATAAACGCGCGGATGGTCGTCGCTGTCTATGCGTAGCCAAAGGATGGACAGGTCCGAATCTTCAAGTTTGCCGAGTCGACGAGAACAGATGTCCTCTCTGACGTAAACGCAAACTCCAGCCCGAGGCACAAAGGAGCGTTCCAGTTTGTACTCCTGGTAGGAAAGATACGAGACATCAGTCAGAGAGGACACCTGCGTCTCGGTCAGAAAGAACAGAGCCGGCCTCGCCGTCTCGAGATGGTAGTGGACGGCTTTTAGGTTAGAGTGAAGTCCCCTGATATCACAGAAATTCACGGACCGCGTGGCAGGGGCGCCTTGGTCTTGTTGCTCCGTTTGCCCCGAGCAGTTGTAGTCTTGGGCGGAATTTGCCCCCCCCCCCAGAATACGCGGGGCAGCCTGAGCACCCACGCTCAGAAGTGGAGAAATATGGTCGTAGATGCTCAGCGAGGGATTCTCCAGGGGTGCTGGTACCCTCCTGGGGTAGTCTATCATTATTTAATTCCGCTACCATGTTGATGGGGGGGGGGGGGATTTGGGCCTCCGGCCACCTGCACTCACCAGACGAAACGCGGAAGCAGAGCTTCCACTTCACGCCGGTATTCTGTGAGGTCGTGGTACCACCCCGGTTTGAGCCGGCCCATACGTGCAACAGCAAGGCCGTATTCAGTGCTCTCCTGACGGTCGGGACTGACGGTCAGTGCGTACGCACGCACTGACCGTCAGTCGGCTTTATGCATTCAGTGCTCCACTGACCACCGTACGGAACAGCAGGGTATAGTCGTGATGTATCCGTTTATAAATTGTTTAATTACTCTTTACTATTTGAGGCGATTACGAATGAAAAAAAAACGAAGAAGATATCACGTACATCCAGTTATTGCTAACAGGCTACTTGAAGGAGAATTCAGTACTCTGTTTTCAAAACTTAGAAATTATAATGAAAAATTCTCTGATTATTTTGGGATGTCAGCAAAAAGTTTTGATGAACTGCTGGCAAGAATTCAGGATCATATTAAACATCATAACATGTTTAGGATTCCAGTACGACCCGTTGAAAGACTTGCTGTGACATTGAGGTAAGATAAAATCGAAAATATTTTCGTAGTCGGGTGCTATTCCACTCATCAAATTTCTTTGATCAAAATATCAGTGCATTTTTCTAATAATATCAACATAAAAGTCAGCTTTCTCTTTTTGTTGGATAAAATTGATGGGTAGAATGGCTGGCACCCTTACATAGAGTACTTTTAAATATGAAATTAGAGACCTTTAAATATGAAATAGGCAAATTAAACATGTTTATGTGCTAAGTTTAATAAGTTTAATAAGTAATTTAGGTAATACAATCAGTTAAGTAATTTAGGGAATGCAATCAGTATTATCAGTATCATGTGATTGTCAGTCATTGCTTAAAATTAATATACTGAGACAAATCAGATGATGGGTTTTCCAAATTTTGTGATGTGCTCGTATAAGCGAAATTACGATTAGTTGTCACTACGTTTTGAAACGAAGGTTCTTCAACTGAATACAAAACTATGTCTCGAGATCCTGGTGATGGTATATTGAAGCTGGAAGCAGACAAAGATGTGATTACCGAATTTTGTGATGTATGTGCGATATTTGGATTAGTTCTCACTACATTTTGAGACGAAGGTTCTTCAACTGAATACAAAACTATGTCTTGAGATCCTGATGGTAGAGATTCTGGTGATGCTATATTCATGCTGGAAGTAGAAGATTCAGGGCGAGAGGTAGATGCATACATTGGTGAAGCAAGAGGAGTGATAGACGAAGGGCAGTTACAAATTTCCAGGGCTTTATTCATTACTGCATTACGGAACATAACTTTTTGACGATTGTCGAATGTCCGTGTTAAAGGTAAAAGAGAATAAAAAAATGCCATATCGTCATTTTGAATAATTTCGCTGTTTTTTGTTAAAAACTCCAAGATGTTTTTATCGAAGTAGCTGTCTTCATTAGTTTTTGCGTTTTTACGCTTCCTTGATGGGTTTGTGTTAGGAGTAGAGCTAGATTGTTTAGTTGTGTTTGAAGAATCTTGTCTAACTTGGCTGGAACACTGTGGTTGGGTTTCTGGATTGGTGGATACTGTTTCAGTAGAACGTGGATTGATTGGAGACTCTAAATTTGAATCTTGTTGTGTATCTTCTCTTGTTTCATTTTCTTCAATAGAATCTTCGGTGTCGGCAACATGTTTTTTTGTCAAGAAACTGTAAATGTTTGAAAAATACGTATTTGGTTCTCTTTCCGCCTTCCGATCCCGATTTCACAGATTTCATAGAATTTTTTGCATCTCATGTAAGCATCTCTCGCAGTTCTCCATCTTTGTTGTACACTTTTTTCTGTAAATAATAAATAAAAAAAATTGTGTTTTTTGTTCCAGGTACTTAAGAACTGGACAAACGTTTTCGGACTTACATTTCAGTTATCAACTTGGCAAATCAACTATTTGTCTCATTGTTCGAGAAGTTTGCCTGACTATTTGGAATGTGCTTCACAGTGAATGTCTTTCGCTCCCTAGGTTCCCTGAAGATTGGCTTAAAATTGCTTCAGGATTTGAGCAGGTTGCCAACTTTCCGAATTGTGTAGGATGCCTAGATGGCAAACACGTGAGAATTGTTTGTCCCGAAAAGAGCGGTAGCTTATTTTTAAATTACAAGAAGCATTTTTCCATCAATCTACTAGCAATGTGTGATTCAGAGTATCGTTTTACATATATACATGTTGGTTCGTGTGGGTCAGACTCTGATTCAACAATTTTCAAGAATACTAGTTTGTACACAAAATTACATAATGGAGAACTAAATTTACCAAGTGCTAAGCCATTACCTAATACCACTGAACCAATGCCATATGTGCTAATAGGCGATGGAGCGTTTGGAATATCGAATAA
This sequence comes from Parnassius apollo, assembly GCA_907164705.1. Classification (NCBI taxonomy): domain Eukaryota; kingdom Metazoa; phylum Arthropoda; class Insecta; order Lepidoptera; family Papilionidae; genus Parnassius; species Parnassius apollo. Next base: position 77,635 of record CAJQZP010000601.1, read on the forward strand.
AGTCTTAAGACCTTATGTTCGCAGCAATATGACACATAAAAAGAAAATATTTAATTATAGATTAAGTCGGGCGAGAAGGTACATTGAATCGACGTTTGGAATAATGTCCAATAAATTTAAAATATTCCAACGCTCAATAAATCACTCACTGCCGAATGCTATTAAACTTGTTAAAACCTGTTGTATTTTGCACAACTACATTAGAGAAAGAGATGGCTATAAATTTGAGGATACGCTAACTATTGAAGGATTTCAAAATAATACCAACACTAACAACATCTCGGTTGTCAGATCCGGTGATGTTTTGAGAGATAAATTTGCTAATTACTTTGTTTCTGAAGTTGGCGCAATTCCGTGGCAAGATGATTCTATATTTTGATTGTTATTATTTAGATACTTGTATATTCAATAAAAAATATTTTTAATAAACACATTTTTTTACTTACCAAAGTCTTTTTTATCATTCTCAGACAAATCATTAAAATCGGGCAAAAGAGCTTTATACACTCCAAGCCATGCTTGAAGCTTGGCATCTTTATCTTTGAATAAATCGTGAGATAGATCCCACAAAGGTGGTCTTATTCGAACTTCTGTTATCACACGTTCAGTGTCGATGTTATGTTTCGACATGATTGTACACGCTAACGTCCGTTCGAGTCCCGCTTCCGCAACGCACTAAATGCTCTGAAGCATTGCATAGCGCGTCAGTCACCTGACGTTCGCAGCACCGACGCGCTCGACTGACCGTCTCTGTCAGTATTGCGTATGCGGACGCGGTCAGTGCTGCTCTGAATGCACGCATGGTTTCTATGGCGATAGCTACGGCAGACTGACGTCAGTCCTGACCGTCAGGAGAGCACTGAATACGGCCCAAAGCTGCCGCATGGCTCTA
>CAJQZP010000602.1:0-64372 GCA_907164705.1 Parnassius apollo
GCACTATGCTCGAAGTTGTTGACGAGTACGTTTACCTGGGACAAATAGTCCGACTAGGTAAGTCCAACTTCACACACACATCCGTCGATTGATCCGGGGTGAAACCAATAACTTCCCTATTTTTTGAAAATTTTTAATTTCCTTAGCGGGAAGTTAAAAAATATTACATGTAATAACAACCAGTGAGCTAAATATATGCGTTGTCCACATGCGGTTTTAAATTATTTATATGACAGTTTATGCGTGATCCGAATATTCTGAGTCATAAAATACAGATATATTTGAAGCTCATTAAATTATAAACATACGTTCTTGGTTTTATGACCCCGTAAACCATGCGGATAGCATCATAACACCGGAGCCTAGTCGTAAAAGTAACTTATTCATGATTTCTGATACAAATTCACTATTCTGCAAGTCCGTAAATATTTATCGTTGGTCATGAAGCTGTTTGACTACTTGTTTAACGTCGATTTTGAATATGAAACCGGTTGGCGAATGTACTCATATTTTCATAATCCTTACATTTATTTATTTTTTCGTGGAGGTAGTTTTGTACATTTAAAAGATAACTATATTCCAATAAGTAGAAATGGTGATCAATTGGGAAATTAATTGGTATATAACATCTTTCTCCTGATGATCCTGATCACTATTCTAATGAACGAGCCTTTGATGACTGCTTGATTTCAGTAGTTCTATACTTAACTGCTGAATTCAATTTTTACAAGTAGGTTATTGGAGCAGCATTACTGAAAGTCAGCATATATGCCAGTTTAGTTGCCAGATTAGTGACAAAGCAAAACTTGCATGAGTAGACGTTTTATACTTTCACCATTGCTCCCCCGGCTATTAGTTTTACTGACTTTAGGAAAAAAGTTACGTATTATCTTAGCGTTACTTCTCGCTCTTCCTCCAACTTATCTTCGTCGACCAGTTTTACCAACTAAAGATATGTTATTATGTAATAACAGCAGTAATAAACGAATGCCTTGTTGTTATAGTGATTGTGCAGGTGACTATTGATCATGTGAATTTGAATACCATGCCGGGACAAAAATCAGTTATTGGGTTTTTCTGTGAAGAAAATTCTCATCAGTATCCCGGAGTCAGGGAGTGCGGTGATTCTCTCTCTCTCTCTCTCTATCTCCGGTCATGTAGGATTACCGTTTCATCGGACTATGTACTGTGTTAGTGAGGTAATATAGAGTGCACTTGTGTTGGCGCATGTATTTAGCCACTATAATCATCTCCTGCGTAGATGACTAATCTCTGTTAATACTGCTTATCTACGCAGCTATTTGGTCTGGAGAAACATAAATATATGAATTAAATGTAGCAATATAAGTAATGCCACAAACTAAGGACCTGTGCCACCTACATCCGTCGACTCTAATATTTCTCATCGTACTTCCCGTCCTTAATGTTAGGTACCATTAGATACCATTAGATTAGATACCAAAGATAGATATCTTACCTATCCTATACTTTCATCATATGTTATGTATTGTTATATCTGGGGGCACGGCAGTGCCCCCGCCAAGTCGAGCAAAAAAGCGGCACGGCCGTACCATCTTTTTCTCGAAGCAATTCAGGTCATTTTCGACCCCCTATAACTTCGTGGTCAATAAAACTAGAATCCTGAATTTTCAGTAACCAAGTAAACATTGTATAGATATGGTATATTTCAAACTTCATTCAATTTGAACCAGTAGTTTAAGAATTGTAACCAGTTAAACTTTCTTAATTTTGTCACTCACTGACTGACCGATCATCAAAATTCTAAGGCACTTCTAGCAGACATAGAAGCTTCAAATTTAGAATGCAATTAGTGTTTAGAGTATAAATCAAGGGAAAAACTAAAACATTTGTTAATTTCTGTCCAGTTTTCTAGATACACTAACTGCATAAATAACTTTGTAATCCCTTATAAATATATAGAATTACAAAGTTACATTTGCAGTGAATGAACCAGTGTACTTGTATATGTATTACAGGTGTACATAGGTACGTTGTTGGTACTTAAGAAGTAGAAGGTACAGGAAAGGTAAAAAATTAAGACTATCTTATTGTTACGCGCTCCAGTCAACGATACACTAGCGCCATCTAGTGTCAGGAACGAGAGCGAGGGGAGCATTGAGAAAATGACATCACAAATTACTCAACCGACAGCGCCTAGTCGAAACTCGAACGCTCGGTACCTTCCGCGTGTTTACTTGAACATTCTGGATATTTATTTGCTAATTCAAATATATAGGCGCTGCAAGATGCGATCGCAGTAGTGTTGATTTGGGCGAAACAAGCGAAGCTTCGGAGTGGAATTAAGTGAATTAGTGTGTTTAAATTATTAGTGTTTTAACTTTAATTTGTGTAAAGTAAATTAAAGTGTTAATTTAGGTAATTTTATCGGCAACTTTTATTGTCACGAACCCTAAGCTCGTAACATTATATACAAAAAGAAATGAGATGCAATTAAAAACATAACTTGTAAAAAAAAACCAAGTCTCGCAACTCAGTTCTTCTACCGTAAAAAGTTGTTAGATCCATGTAATACCAAGTCGGTTAATTTATTCAGTTCCTACTTAAGGGTCCTTCTGTTTTAAGTTATTACGTAATTACCTAACTTAACAACATTTTATAGTGACCATATCAATTTTAAAAGTCTTTTATATTTTAAATATATAGATTGTCTTGGCAATCGCATTAAGCAATCTAATTTAATATAATACGTATTACTTGTGAGATACATTGTGGTTTCATGCGATGGCCAAGTCAATCTATATATTTAAAACATAAAAGACTTTTAACATTGATATGGTCACTATAAAATGTTGTTAGGTTAGCTAATTACGTAATAACTTAAAACAGAAGGACCCTTAAGTAGGAACTGAATAAATTAACCGACTTGGTATTACATGGATCTCACAACTTTTTACGGTAGAAGAACTGAGTTGCGAGACTTGGTTTTTTTTACAAGTTATGTTTTTAATTGCATTTTTTTCATATACTTCATTGTTTAATTTATGTGCACCTTCCATAATCGTCGTTAATATGAGAATACTCCTTTATAATTTGTTTAAATACTCGTAGTTACAACTAACAACAGCTAACAACAGTTTAAAAAAAACTGATGATTATTATTAATAAGAAAAAGATATAAAAATTCTATGTCTAAATATGTATTACAATATTATTATGTTTCTCCTGCATAATTATTCTTTTCATAATAACTAACTATAAATATAACCGTGTAGTGGCGATGTAACACATCCACGGGTCGTTAGAAGGAATCAGACCGGTAAATGTTAGTAACGTCTTCCAATTAACAACATGAAATAAAAACTGCGGTTGCCAACTCGGCTGCAAAATTGAATGAATGATTGAATGAAATACATGAATAAAACGACAAACTAAGACACCAAGTTTGACACTTCTAACGTATTATTGCTTTTACCTTTTTTTGAAAGGAATTGTAATCGGAATTTGAGATACGAGGCTTAGAATAGAAATTGACAATATACATACTTTTTTATTAGAAAAAAGGTATACCTAATATCTTAGTCTTCTTGGAGAGCAACCCATGACTTTGCTCATTTTTCATCCATTATTGTATAAGACAATCTTACCTTTTATCTCTTTAAATAAAAATCAATCGCTGTCAGTTGGGGACTAACTGACAGCGATTGATTTTTAAAAACTCGAAAATAGTTCGAATGATTTTGATGAAATTTTTTGTATATGATTGAGTTGGTCCCCGGATAGCTAAGATTAACATTGTACCCGGCAGGTGGCGCTGTTTTCGAGATAGCTAGTATATCATAATATTATGTGACAAAATATGTAATAGTAGCTTACTGTATATATTTCACACATATTTTTTCCAAGATTAATGAAAAAACTTTTTAAAATAATCTATGGAAACTATCAAGAACGTGGATTGCAAATGTTTGGCAAAAATTAATGTTGGCAAATTATGTCTACTAAATTGTTTAATGATTACTCTAACATTATCTTTTTAATATTCGGTATATAATATTAATTGTTCTGTATATACTGTTTTATTTATTAAACGAAGTAAGTACCGCCTTTTTAAAAGACCAATAATAATTTTAGTTACTTCTGTATTCGTTGCAATGTAGGCGAACAAGTCAACTTATTTAAACAACAAACCAATAATAAAGAAATAATATTTTAAAGAATTATATGAAAACTGTTAGCTACTTTCTGGTAACCCTGGTTTTTTTTTTTGCGCCCGAAGCAAATATGGGCAACCCTCCGGAAAGCGGGGGAGGGAGGTTGGGAATGCTCATAGCATACCACGCAGCCGGCTGCGTGGTTATGTGGTGACTTTTACCCACTAAACCCAACCTTTTAGGAATTGGCTTAACGATCTGACTAGAGATCTCTAAGCCATATACGAACGCGACACTCCTTGGCAGAAAGGAGGGCGCATTAACCCTGGTAAATAAGTCTGTATTTATACTGCTCAATTATGATACGTACTTGTATAATGGCAACCCAACATTATTAAATCATTCAACCATAGATTCGGTCGTTCATTCCAATGCATACTAAATAAGTTGAGGGGTTTGTAGGTGGGGAAGCTAATACGCAAAAGGAGAAAGTCATGATCATTCTTTCGAGGTTCAGACGAAGTAAGTCGTAAGCAACATAGATAAGAGTGTATATACGGAAATAGATAAGAATCTCTAACGTAAAAATTGGCCGTAACAACGGCGCCGCCTGCAAACTAGTTTATTAACTACTACTTGAACTATACATAGCTATAGATAATATATATATATATATATATATATATATATATATATATATATATATATATATATATATATATAAACCTCCTATACTACTCCTCCATTCATATTGTTATTTTTATTAAGTACTTTGTCGATTTCTAAATAACAATAAAACACTGTTTGTTACTTAAAAATCGGCATACTCTCGATAAATTGTAGGACTTAGGCAAAAAGAAAGATTTTCAGTATTGTTAACATATTTATTTCACACTTTTAAACAAGATATTTTGAAAATAAAATAACACCAAAACGTGCAATGTTATAAAATTCCATGTTGTCTGCACATAATGTAATAATAATAATAATAATAAGTTCTTTATTTCCAAGAGGTTGTACATCACGATATTTGCATAACATTATTTAATAAAGCTACATTAGTACATATACTTGAAAACATAGCATCTGCAGCCGAACTAGGAGACCTGTGCATCAGCTGTCAGCGCCATATCCCCACCGTTAATTTATAGAAATATTAGGATGCAAGCAAAAGTTAAATAATCAAATACTATCTAAGAATTTGTACATTCCGCTAATATAACCTAAGTATAATGAAATTAATTGTATCACATATTATGTTTATATACTATGTTACCACTTATTACTAATACCAAGGTACAAACAAAATAATAATTTATACTACTAATGCCGTTCCTCTCTCATAGGATGTGTAATGTATGACTGTAAGAAGTAATTGTGTTATGAGTGTAGTGTGTGTGTGAGCAGTTATGGGAGAGGAGCGTGTAAAATGTATGTCGTGTGTGTGTGTGTGTGTGTGTGTGTGTGTGTGTGTGTGTGTGTGTGTGTGTGTGTGTGTGTGTGTGTGTTTGCACACGTGCTTGTGTGTGTGTCTGGTTATTATGATTTTATACGGGTAGTATTACAGGTGACAGTTATATAAGAATTTATTTTTAAGTCTGAATACTAAGCAGGTTTTCAGTTTCATTATAAGTTAATTTTTGTAGGTAACTATGTACAGTTTTTTTACAATTTATTTTATTAAGGTGGTAAATGTCCAATGTTTTATTTAGTTTATTATATAAGTGTGGTCCCAAAAATGCAAAGAATTTTCTTATAAAAGTTGTTTTAAAATTAGTTGTATCTACGGAAAATTTCCTGCGTTTATTTAAGTTCGATCGGTTGTATACTAATAAGTTATGTTGTTTCTGAATGATCGTTAATATAAACAGTTGTCTTACTGTAAGGACCTGACAGTTATCATAAAACTGTGATGTAGGATAAAGAAAAGGTTTAAATGTTGCAACTTTGAGTATAGCACGTTGAGAGATTTCTATCTTTTGTAACACCGTTTTAGAGGCACCACCCCACGTTGATATGCAGTATGTTATAATAGACTGACATAAAGCTAAGTAAACTCGTTTTAATATATCTGGATCCAAAACATGTCTAATAGTTTTAAAAATATATATTAATTTATGAATTCTTTTGCTAAGAGTGTTAATATGTTGTTTAAAATTTAAATTACTATCTATTATAACCCCTAGATATTTAATATATTCAACAGACTCAAGTGAAAGGTAGGAACAGCTGTTATCCCTTGTTAAACAATCATATGAATGAATCACTAAGTTAAAATTATCAAGGTTGCGAATAGGTTTTCTTAATGAATAAACTATATATTTTGTTTTCGTAATATTGATTGAAAGTTTATTACTGTAAAGCCAATTAGTAACTGCATTTATACCTAATTGTGCAGACGAGAATACATCTTTCCACGTATCCGCAGCAAATATCAAAACAGTGTCATCTGCATATGAAATTATATATCCCTGAGAGAGATTAAATTTTGTAAAATTATCAATATAAATAAGAAATAAGGTTGGGCCGAGTATACTCCCTTGTGGTACGCCGTGTGTTACTAGTAAATCATTGCTGGTAATATTATTTACACTAACGCATTGATATCTCTCAGAAAGATAACTTTTGAATAGTTTGAGTTGAGTGCCTCTGATACCGACATTTTCCAGTCTTTTTAATAGTATTTTTATTGACACGGTATCGAATGCTTTCGCCAAGTCTAAGAAAACAGAAATACACTTTTTTCCACTGTCTAAATACGATGACAAAAATTTTTTAAGAGTATGAACGGCATGCTCCGTTGATTTGCCATGTCTAAAACCAAACTGCGTATTTGACAATAAATTATTTTTCTCCAGATATTTTGTAAGTCTATTATTTATAATTTTCTCTAAAAATTTGGATAAAGCAGGTAATATAAAGATGGGTCTATAATTACTTAGGCAGGTTTTTTCACCATCTTTAAAAATAGGTCGAATTACGGACTTCTTAAGATATCTAGGGAATACACCATCATTTAAACATTGATTAAATATACAAGTTAAAGGAGGTATTAACAAATATTTAAAATTTTTAATAAATTTATTCGAAATTCCATCCCAACCAACTGAACAGTCGGTTTTCAAATTGTCAATTAATTGTTCTACTTCACTTTCATCCGTGTCCAATAAAGCAAATGAATTTAAGTAATAATTTGATTCTTCACCAATGTTAATATTAAAACTTTCACTGTTTTTATTTCCTACCTTAAAACTCTCTGCCAAACTTTTACCTACATTTACAAAATAATTATTAATAAGGTTAACAGATACTTGCGGCGTGCTAGATATATTTAACAGTTCTCTGTTATACCCTTTCTTTTTCATGTTACCTATAATATCAGTAAGTACTTCCCATAGCTTCTTATTATTATTTTTAGCCATATTCACTCGCTCTTTTTCATAATTTCTCTTTACCTTTTTTAACAATGCGTTACACGATATCGTCGGTATATAATTTGATCACTTTCACTATCTGGAAATCGTCTAGCCCTCTTATGTAGTTTATCACGGTGACGAATACATCTAAGAAGACCAGTCGTAATCCAAGGTTTAATGATCTTTTTTGTCTTGGCAACTTCACTAATTTAGTATTAACTTCAATTACTGTTTTTATTTTATTAACTAAGTATTCAAGAGAAGTATTTGGATCTTTAATATTATATATAGGTAAAAAGTCAATGTTTTGCATATCCGAATTAAGTTTATCGTGATCTATTTTTCTTATAGTGGTTGTATAAAACTGTTGACGTTGTTTATTTTTCATACATAAAATTACAGGTTTGTGATCAGTGATTGAAGTTTGAGGGACCATAGTAAGTGAAGGATTATTCGTTTTTAGCAGAACATGATCAATACACGAACCACTTGCGTCACGTGTTACTAGAGTATGAGTGGGTAATAACTCATGGAATGCTGTCAGTTGTAAATACGTATCCGAATTAATATCTGTTTTATTGTAAATGTTAATATTTATATCTCCTATTATAATTATGTTTTTATGTTTCGAATATTTCTGTAGTACACTATCCAAGAAGGCAAAAAAGTTTTCTACATTTTTATATGACGGTGACCTACATATTGAGATTATAACAATATCATTCAATGTTGTTATGATACAATTCCCTTCTTGAAAATGAGGCTCCTCAGTCGTGAACAAATGTTTTACTTTTACATATATTACTAATCCGTCATTTTGGTTGTTATTAAAATTAGTGGAGCATAAATTATAACCAGTAATTTTAGGTAAGTTGTCCTTATTAAGCAACCAGCATTCACTTAGTACAATGACATCAAAATCTATTTTTAATCTAGTCAGTAATACTTCAAAATCTGTAATATTGCAGTTAATACATCGTATATTCTGCGTAATAATTGTGAAGTTGGATTCACTAGATGACAAATACTTATAACAATCTTCAACGTCACAGGCTATCGATCTTGATACCGTAAATGCATCTAAGTTAATAGCGAAGCTTAGAGCGTTATTATCGCCTTTTATTTATTACTTTAAATTTCTCTAACAAAGTCTCGTTATTAACCAAATAATATCTTTTATTCGATAAATTGATTGAAAAATGTAACTGTAAGTAGTATATATAAAATGCGTGAGTATGATTTATTATAAAATGTAAGTGTGATTTAAAAGATGTAATTAAGGTGTATAATGTTTGATTTTTGTTTATGTACTGTGTGTAAATTGTGACTGTGTGTATTATAATGTATAGTGTTAGAATATACTTTATTCTTATTATGCTAGTTAAAAAGAAAAGAAAGGATGCGAAAATATCTAATCTAAAGGTTAAAACTAGTCATTCGGTCTTCCGTAGATTTTCTATATCTGTTTCATTATTTATTCTAATTTGAGAAGAATTTTTATTCTTGCGCAAGTATACAATGCCTCTAGATGTCCAGCAGAATAAATATTTATGACTTTTTTGGAAAATTCTGGCCTGATAGAAAAGTTTTTGAGTATTTTGTGTTAACGTCTCCGTGACATATATAGGGATGTTTTTTTTTGTGAGTAATTTAGATGCGAAGTATTTAATTTCTCATTTTTTGGTTTTGTTTTAGTTAAATTTTTTTACTTCATGTAACATCTTTTCTTTAATAATGACTGAATTAAATTCCACTATTATCGGTCTAGTCCCCGTCTTAGAATTAGTTCTATACACGTCTTTTATGTCCGAATCCCGCAAATTTACATTCAAACACTCCCCTAATTTTTTAACAGTGCTACATAGATTTTCTTTTGATTCTTCATTGTTTTTAGGTATGTTTCTTATTTCTATTCCCGAAAATCTAGACTTCCTTTCCATATTTTCTATTTTCTCTTGTAGTTGTTGTATAATATATCTATCCTGCCTTTTCTCTGCCTCTAGAATGGATAGCCGTGATAGAAACTCATCATACTTGCTTGACATAGTATCGACGCTCTTTTTTAATTCATCGTTCTGTTCTTTTATACTAGAAACTATAATTTGTAAATCTTTGAAATGCTTTGCTTGTTCATTCGTATAAACTGAAAACATTTCACTCATATAAGACATAATGTTAGGATTCACTCCGTCATGTTTCCTTTTTTTACGCTCACTAACATTTAACGTAAGCGATGGAATATCAGGCGCCGATTCACTATGGAGTTTTGTCGTCCGTTCTATCGCGTCGATTGCGCGCGTCTGCGTAGTCTGCGATTGCGATGTATCATCAGAGCTCACAGGCACGGGCGAAGCGGGCGGCGGTGTACGGTTAATCGGCATTGTATAACCGGTTTTGAAATAAAAGACGCCTCAACGTTTAATTACCAGGACAATATGAGTTAGAAAGTGTGATCGCAGTATATTTGCGTAATGTAGAAAGTAACTTACCACAAACCATCATAAATATTTGATATGGTTGAAATTAACATATTATTTTATAAGTCTTTTATTATATTTGTCACTGCACCAATTACAAAATTTACCTTAAAGAACATTCTTGAGTCCTGTGTTTTGTGCTATACAAAAGCAATAACGATAAAACACTCAAAAATATGAAATAACAAGAAATAAGCACACGCACAATCCGGCGGGCATATTTCTGTATTTCTTAAATAATTTTTCACTTTGATTCAGTGTTGCCTAACGAAACAAATTTTAAACTTCTATTTTTTATTATTATATTTACTATTACTCCTTATAATATAAACCTCATGTATGTAGCAAATATAAACTAACTTTAATTTAAAACTATGAAGTGATTTTTTATTATTTATTATTTTGGAAGACAAAATTAATTAATTTAGTAACACCGATATGTCTTTTCTTCACCGCTGCATTGGAAGACGTTTTCAAGCTACTGGGCTGAAAAGGATACGATATTAACATAAATGGCGAGTTCATCACTCACTTTCGATTTACCGACGATGTAGTCCTTATGGCAGTTCAGTGCTGACCGTATGAGGATGCTCAAAGTCACTCAGCGAGCCACGCTGAGGGCTATGCTCGGGGTTTCTCTGGGCGATAAACTTAGAAATGAGTATGTCTGCAGTAGAACCAGAGTTAGCGACATAGAACAACGGATTAGTAAGCTGAAGTGACAATGTGCCGGCCATATATCTCGAAGAACCGACAACCGATGGGGAAAAAGGTTCTCGAGTGGACCCCCACTAGATGGAGTGACGACCTGGTAAGACATGTAGGAAGTCGATGTATGCAGGCGGCTCAGGACCGTGCTTTGTGGATACATACATACCTTAGGTAGACCTATGTTCCGTAGAAGACTTGTGAGGGGGCTGTATTTATTTATTTTATTTATTTAAACATAGACGCTTTAAACTTAAAACACAATTAGTGTTTAGTGTATAAATCAAGGAAAAACTAAAGTATTTTTCAATTTCGGTCCAGTTTTCTTGATACACTAACTGCATAAATAACTTTGTAATTCCTTATATATATGTAGGATTACAAAGATACATTGAATGAAAGAATCCGTGTACCTGTATATGTATAATATGATGGTGTGCTATGATAAACGGTGTAGATAGGTACTTTCTTGGTTATCAAGAAGTAGAAGGTACCGAAAGGAAAAAAGTAGGGCTATCTGCAAAAAAATTGAGATGCCATCAAAAACATAACTTGTAAAAAAAACCAAGTCTCGGTCAGTTCTTCTATCGTAAAAAGTTGTGAGATCCATGTAATACCAAGTCAGTTAATTTATTCAGTCCCTACTTAAGGGTCCTCCGATCTTAAGATATTACGTAATTAGCTAACACAACAACACCTTATTGTGAGCCTATTAATATTAAAAAAATTACTTTTTAAATAAGTAGATTGACTTGGGCCATCGCATGAAAACACAATGTATCTCTTAAGTAATGCGTATTGTTACGAGCTTGAGGTTCGTGACAATAAAAATTGCCGATAGAATTACCTAAATTAACACTTTAATTCACTTTACACTAATTAAAGTTAAAAACACTAATAATTAATCACACTGATTCACTCTATTCCGCTCCGAAGCTTCGCTTGTCTCGCCAAATTCAATACTTCCTCCATCGCACCTTGCAGCGCCTATAAATACACCTTAGCACCGAAAAATCCAGAACATTCAAGAGAAGACGCGCGCCAATCGACTAAGCATCGAAAGTTCGAGTGTCGGGCTTCTAGAAGCTTAGTTCTTCGTTTCGACAACAGAAAGATTGAAAGATTAGTGATGTCATTTTCTGGAAAGCTCTCTCCTCGCTCTGTTACCCGACACTAGATGGCGCTAGTGCCAGATGTCAACTAAGCCGCGCAACACTGCCCCCTCCTAAGACATGCTCGTCCCGAGCATTATCGGCCCCATAATAACGCAACAGGCGATCCACATGGGCGATCTTAGGAGTCCCTCTTGCGCCTTTCTGTAACGGCTCCGCAATGTCAAGGGCTGACCTATCCCATGGTGCACCAACATTGTACAATTTCGATGCTCCTCTACTACGTGTCTGAGGTCCCTTCACCTCCGCACAACTTATACATGTACGACACCAATCCTCGACATCGCCACGATAAAGGACCCAGTAAAACTGTTCTCGGACCTTCAGTAGAGTTCGTTTAACTCCCAGATGGACTCTTGAACGACCATTATGGTACAGCTGTAGAAAATTCGGCACTTTAGCTTTAGGGACAACCATTTGCAAACGACAGCTGTTCCTTCGACCATTGTCCCATTTACGGCACAGGACTCCATCCTGAATCAGCAAGCTGTCCCATTGGGCCCAATAGCTTTTCGTGGTTGAACTCATCGCTGAGACGTCCCTCCACTTAGGCTTGGTAGCACGGGCCTTCATCCATCCCAGAATCGGCTTGATGTCCGGATCTTCCTGCTGTGCATGTCGTAGGCTGTCCTTCCACCCGTTGCTGAGGTGGTCTGTCCTGAGCATCCTCACGGATACCACTTCCTTACTCCGGCCGACCGAGTATTTCCGACATTTGATTTTAATAACTGCATCGAAACTTTAAACAAACGAGAAACAGCAAAATACAATGAATTCAAAAATAAACAAATAGAAAAATACCACGATCAAATCAAATGCCAACCATCTAAGGCAACGTCAGAACGATACACAACCGTTGACCACAGACGCAAACAATAAACAACGCACGGTCTATAATCTGTCAAAACATACACTGGATGAACCAACAATAAAGGTGTTAGCGAAGGGAATGTATTTCGCATTAACACCGCGAAAAATCCCGTACGAAGAAATTATCTGCAGCGTTGAGGATTGTCTGTTTAAAAATAATATTGGTAAGGAAGATTTGGAGGCTATACGTCAAGATATTTCGTCCTTGTTACGTCGTAGGTCAGTGCCGAAACCAAACCTTCCTAGACGAATTTACAGCGTTGATTAACTTACAGAACAGACCAGATCTAACGATTCTCCGCGCGGATAAAGGAAATGCTACGGTAATAATGGACACGTCAGAGTATAATTTTAAAATACTACAGCTTTTATCGGACGAAAGTAGATACAAAAAGGTCAAAACAGACCCCACAACTAACACGCTTAAAGCAACTAGCGAATTAATAAAGAAACACTCCGAAAAATTTAATCTCGCCGTGAATTCGCTAATACCATCATGTACCAAACCACCGAGGTTGTATGGGTTACCAAAGGTACACAAACCAAACGCTTCACTACGTCCGATAGTGAGCCAGATCGATTCACCAACTTATAAGCTGGCACAACACTTGGCAAAAGTACTGTCACCACTGAGAGGACATACCAGAGCACACACAAAGGATTCATACCATTTTGTTAGTGAGATAAAAGACCTACATCTCGCTGACAATGAAACTATGGTCAGTTTTGATGTTCAGTCACTATTCACATGCCTACCTATTGAAGACTGCATATCAATTGTAACTAGGAAGCTAGAATATAATAACATGCCTGCTGAATATGCAGTATTACTCAAAAACTGCCTCACATCTGGCTATCTATTGTGGAAGGAAGAGTTCTACAAGCAAGTAGATGGTGTGGCGATGGGCTTCGAGGAGAAAGCCCTTCTTACTGCTCCTGTAAATCTAAGATTCTACAAGCGGTACGTAGACGACACTTTCACAATTTTACCATCTGACAAAGTAACTGCATTTTTAAACCACCTTAACTCTATAAACTCTAAAATACAATTCACAATGGAGTTAGAGGCAAATAATTCTTTAGCTTTCTTAGATGTTTTAGTCATTCGAAATCCTAATAACACAATTGGTCACACTGTGTATAGAAAAAAGACCCATACCAACCGATATTTAAATGGTGAATCTCACCATCATCCTTCACAGTTAGCTACCGTGGGTAAATCTTTGTTTCAGAGAGCACGAGGGATCTGTGACAGAAAACATCTGGCCGCCGAACTTCAGCACGTCAAGCAAGTATTGCAAGACAACAAGCTTCGGGTCCCGCGCCTACGTCACTGTGACCGAGTGAAGCCGGCCACAGTCGAGCGTGTACCTGCTGTACTACCATATGTCAGAGGAGTCACAGACAAGGTTGGCTACATCTTGAAGCGAGCTTCTATTAAAACATACTACAAGCCGCCGAAGAAGATTAGTCAATTTTTACCATCCGTCAAGTGAATATCCTTACAAGATGCAGGAGTGTACAAGTTAGATTGTGAATGTGGTCTCTCTTACATAGGTCAAACAAAAAGATCCATAAAAACCCGCGTGAAAGAACATATAGCTGACGTGAAGCACCGACGCTCCGGGAAGTCTGCAGTCTGCGAACATGTTCAAGATCGTCCCCACCATTACATTCGTTTTGATAAACCACAAATTCTCGCAAAAGAACACCGATTCCTACCAAGGATGATACGCGAGGCTATTGAAATTAAAAAACATCGAAATTTCAATAGAGAAGATGGATGGGTGCTGCCACCTGCTTGGGATCCTATAATTAACAAAATTAAACCCAAACCTAAGCATACCACTGCAAGACTTCATGATACTATAGTCTCGTTTTGCGTAAATCGGACCAAAAAAAATTAATATTCAAAAACTGAAGGTAGCCGGACTAACTATGATATTGGGACGTCAAACATCTCAGTCCCCCCCGTGACCATGGTTGCTGTAAAGCACCCGAAACGTCGGGTATTAAAAAATAAGTAAAAGTAGTGAAATAATCGCGATAAAATCCGTAAATTTAGTTTTATTCAACAGTTTTATTAGATTGACTTGAATGTAGCATGATTGATCATGAGGTCATATACACTTGGTATCTCTTAGTTGATGGTGCAGCATTAGCAATAAAGGATAAATAAATTGATAATATAATCGAACTGTTGAAAAGTTGAAAGTTAAATTTACAGCCTATATACGTACGTAGTAACTTTAAGATACGTACGTACGCCTATATACGACTGGGCACAGGCTTCTTCTCCTATGCTCCAATCCAATGAGCATCCAAGCTCAGGAGTGGAGTAACTTGGTCATAGATGCTCAGCGAGGGATTCTACAGGGGTGCTGGCACCCTCCTGGGGTAGGTCTTCACTTAATTCCGCTACCATGTTAAAGGGGGGGGGGTGAATTTGGCTCTGCATCATTATTTTGGCCAGTTTGTGAGTTGAATCATTTATTCATAATACGGTCTAATTATAAGAGCCGATGAAAACATGACAATACACTAATTTCGTGACTATACCTGAAAGAGATTATGGTAACTTATTATTCTTGCGTTTTGTTAAAGTTTTTCAACTTTATTATTATTTAAAGTTAGTTACATGAAGTAATAACATATGTAACATAAAAAAACATGCTGAATAAGAGAAGTTTAAGATTTACCTTCCAAAATCTTAGCATTTCAAAATAACTTGCGAGCTTTCTCTTGGCACTAACTGCTCAAGTTTGTAATAAACCTTGTTAATTACGGGGTTAACACAGCTTACGTAATGTATATCTTCAATCTATTTTTATTGAACCTTAATGGAATTAAAAATTTAATATTTAGCTATAGTCTGGGACTAAAATACCTTCATCATCATCATTACAGCTCTAAAAACACCTTCCTTATTTTGTTTTTTTTATAGAAGAGGGGGCAAACGAACATACGGTTCATCTGATGTTAAGTGACTACCGCCGTCTATTAACAACTGCAACACCAGGGAAATTGCTGGTGCGTTACCGGCCCTTTAGAAAGGAGTAAGCTCTTTTCTTGAAGGTCCCTGGGTCGTATCGGCCCGGAAAAATCGCCGGTGGTAAACTATTCCACGAAAAAGTCGTACGCGGAAGAAAGTTCCTAGTGAAACGTACAGTGGTGGACCGCCAAGCATCCAGATGGTGTGGATACTATCGGGAGGTTTGCGGCGTAGTAAGTTCAAGAAATTTGGTGGCTGGGATTAATCCGAACAATTCCTCAGAGAACTCCCCGTGGTATATGCGAAAGAAAATGCAAAGAGATGCAACATCTCTTCATAGCGCATGTGAATCGAGCCGATCGGAAAGCACTCGGTCGTCGATGATTCGAGCCGCTCTGCGCTAGATGCGGTCAAGTGGAAGGAGCTGGCACTGGGGAGCCCTAGCCCAGAGATGGGAACAGTATTCCATGTGCAGCCGAACCTGCGCCTTGTAAAGTTGCAGGCAGTGTGCCGACATGAAATACTGTCCCACTCTGCTGAGCACGCCAAGCTTTTTAGAGGCCAAAAGGGGAGTGCCTTGAAACGATACGACAAATGGGTTCTTTTTAGCGGTTAACGCGTAAACTTTTGACTTCTGAGGGTTAAACTGGACTAGATTTAGTCGCCCCCAATCCGAGACTCTGTTCAGCAAAGACTCGACTTCAGACACAAGTTTGTCCCGGTACTCGGAGACGTTTTCCCGAGAAATATTGGCACGGCCGGTGTACAGAGCATCACCAATGCTGTCATCTGCATAGCAATGAATGTTGCCAGTTTGCAACATATCATTGATATGCAGAAGAAACAGTGTTGGTGATAGCACGCAGCCTTGTGGAACACCCGCATTAATAGGCTTGTAATCGGAGAATACACCTTTTACAACCACCTTCATGCTCCGATCTGGCCAAACCCGATCGAAGGCCTTTGAAAGACCAAACTAACGGCCAATGCCTCCCCCTTAGACTCTACTGCCGCCGCCTATCTATGAGTCAGGTAGACAAGAAGATCACCAGCTGATCGACTACGACGCAAACCGTATTAGCAATTACTAATCAGCTGGTGATCTTCAAGGTACCTTATGAGCTGGCAGTTTACAATGGACTCCACTGTTTTGGAGAACAAGGAGGTGATTGCGATAGGCCTGTAGTTGAACGGGTCTGAGCGGTCGCCTTTTTAGGGACCGGGTGGACAAAAGCCACTTTAATGATTTTGGGACTACACTTAGGGAGTAGGAGTACAGGAAAAGATGCGTAGAGACCGGTGCAAACTCTGGAGCACACGTCCTCTGTACAATTGGGGGGATACTGTCAGGACCACTCGACTAGTGGATGTTCAGGGAGAGAAGTGCTTTGCGAACCAAGCGCTTTGTGAACCGCACCTTCGACATGGAGCACTCACACCGCGGGATGGTTTGCGGCGTACTCCCACCGTCATTGAGAGTCGAGTTGAACTCAAAGAAAGAGCCTAGCAGATCGGTTTAATCCTTTGCGGCATGGACCAGTGAGTCGTCCTCCCTGTGCAGAGATGGAAGAGATGGCTGACAGAAATTACTCTGGACAGTCTTAGCGAGAGACCAGAATGCATGGATTCCAGAAGGAAGGTGAACTAGTTTCTTGCCAATTCTGCCTATGTGCTCTGACTTTGCCTTGGCAATGACTCTTTTGAAAGACATTGAGGCGGAATTATATTTCTTTTTTAGAGCGCTAGTGCTTACATCCCGGGACATTGATACGACAGCCCAGGCTTGGTAGCACTTCTGCTTATAGCATGATGCTGTTTTACAGGATCGACCAAACCATGGCTGAGATTTGCCTCCGATGGGCACCACAGAGGAAGGAAGAAGAAGAATAAAAAGTTCCGTACCCTGTACCACATGAGCGACAGAATCAGCAACAACGTTGGGATCGTCCGCCTAGAAGCAAATCCGGAACCAAGGGTAGAATGCAAAGAAAGGCCGCATCCTATCCCAATCGGCTGACCTGTAGTGCCAAACACCGCGGCAGCGTCAGTGGTGGCACATTTCAGCGTGAGTGGCACACTCCGGACAAGACAATGATTCGAGAAACCTAAAGGGCCGTCGACGGAAATCTGATAACCGTCCGGATAAGAGGTTAGCAGAAGGTTGAATAGGCAAGGTGCATGATCCTTCACATCTGGAATCCGTGTAGGGGCAGTAACCAGTTGTGTCATACCATATGCCAAGGCAAAATCACGAATAGCTCAAAAAAACCAAAAAGACACAAAAGAAACACAAAAAAAATATACAAAAGGTAGTAAATATACAAAAGGTTAGCTGGCAGAGAATGCCTTTTCGGCATTAAGTTCGCCTTTGTACCAAATTGTTTTGTTTGAGTTAAATAAAGAATTTTCTATCTATCTATCTCAAAATCATGAACAGATCCCCCGATTTCCAAGCCATTCGGCGTGAACCGAAATACTCTCAGGGAATCTGCTGTAGCAACGTATCTGTCGACATTTGGACGTGGTCGAAGAGTCAGTCTGTTTCGTCCTTAACGCTATGGGACCTATAGAGGCAGCCGTAGACGCGCGGATTGTCGTCGCTATCTACGTGTAGCCAAAGGATGGACAGGTCCAAACCTTAAAGACTGCCGAGGCGTCGAGAACAGATGTCCTCTCTGACGAATACGCAAACTTCTGCCCGAGGCACAAAGGAGTGTTCCAGTTGATACCCCGAGCAGGAGAGATACGAAGCATCAGCTGGAGAGGACACCTGCATCTCGGTCAGAAAGAGCAGAGCCAAACTAGTCGTCTCGAGACGGTAGTGAACGGCGTTTAGGTTAGAGTGAAGTCCCCTGATGTTGCAGAAATTCACGGATAGCATGGCAGGGGTTGCCTTGGTCTTGTTGCTCAGCTTACGCCGAGCAGTTTTTGTGTTGAACGGAATTTTTACTCCCCTCCTCTTCAGAATACGCAGGGCAGCCTGAGCATCCAAGCTCAGGAGTGGAGTAACTTGGCCATAGATGCTCAGCGAGGGATTCTACAGGGGTGCTGGCACCCTCCTGGGGTAGGTCTTCACTTAATTCCGCTACCATGTTAAGGGGGGGTGAATTTGGCACCCGGCCACCTACACCCTCCAGACCAAACGCGGTATTCGTGAGGTCGTGGTACCACCCCGGTTTGAGCCGGCCCATACGTGCAACAGCAAAGCTGCCGCGTGGCTCAACCACTGTTGTTTCAAAATAATTGTCATATTATAGTCATTGTCTCTATGCAGGTTTGGTATAAGAAGAACACATGTGAACTATATAAAATACGCATTTTCTGAAAAAGCTGCCCATGCGAGTTTTATACGTGATAGAGCCACACCGCAGCTATATTATGGATGTAGCACGAATGGGTCAACCGGGGAAGGATCACGCTCTCACAGAATACCAACATAAAGTAGCAGCTTCATACTGCTGTGTTTCGTATGCTGAGTGTAGAGATCCAGAGACCGTTTTTTTGAGAAACGAGGCATTCCATCTTAGTCGTTAGGAGTAACAACTCATCTACGTTTTTTATTTTTATTCGAGGATAAATATAGATTTCTATGAGCCACAGCATTCACTTACCATCAGGTGCACTATGTGTTCGTTTGTCACTCCTGATCCAAATAAAAAAACGAAAATTAATATAAAAAGGAAAAAGAAAATGGGAAAAAACTTCGATAACGTGAATTGTACTGCGTTATAAAACCAAAAAGAAAGTAAAAAGGGATTTTTAAACGCGGCCATTAGTTATTACAACACAACAAATTGTCGGTACGTTATTTCCGTCCTTTCATGAATACAGAATAATCCATCATATTTCATTGTTTTGCAGGAAATACAACCTATAATTCTTTCCTTGTTGCGATTTGTTATACGTTGAAAAGAGCTTATTTATTAACGTGTTAAGTTGTGACTAAACATTTATGTCATCGCTCGTGATATCTTTGGGGCCGAGCGCCTGCCACAAATTCGCCCGCGGGCAACCTGAGCTAAAACAAGGGGTATACCGTTGTGAGCGTTAGTTAGCAAAGCTGAAATTTTTAATATTTTTTTTGTTTGCTGATTTAGATGCATAACATTTGTTTGTGTGTAACGCTTTAAAGACATATCGTACAGAAATATGCAGGTCATTAAAATAAAAATATTTGGAGGACATGTCAAGCTCACTAGCTCGCTGTGGAGTTGCGTAGTTTACCACTACTCTATACTTTTCTAGAGCCGGTGCTATGACAAAGTGTTTCATAGAATTACATTTCCAACTTCTAAACTTTGAAAAATGAAAAATACACATACAAATTCGTAGTCAAATTTACGGATTAAGGTGTTAAAGTAAATATTGTTATAATACTAATATATGTAAGTATACAAATACTAAATATGAAAAAATCAAAATGATTTTTTCATATTTAGTATTTGTGTTGTTAGTATTTACTATTAAGCAAGTGGTCTTGTAATGCCAAAAAATAATTGATTCATGATATAGCATGAAGGTCCGTCATGCTGGATTACCGTCTGCTTTACTTATTGACGTGAGATATCACGTCGCAATCTATATCTTTCGTAGCTGACAGCGATATCTGTCGTACGATTGTTTGCGGAGCTTTTATATTGATCGATTTGGACTGTGAATAAAGGTCGACAGATTGATTAGCGCGACAAAACTACGAAAAACAAAACCCTCACTTAATTGATTTTCCTTTTTTGTAATATAAGATTCAAATATTTATATAACAGAACATTTTTCGCGTAACTTTAATAGATGTTATAAAATATAGCTTTATAACATTATGTAGCACATTTTTTTTGTCCGCTACCATGATTTTTGCTACTTTTTTATGGTAAGCATAAGATCTACATAGTCACTACGTCTATGCCGTAGAATTAAAATATTGTCAAACGTAGGACTGCAAATCAGAATTGGACACTTCTTAGTATCAAAAACTTGTAATCATTATTTTTGTATATAATAACCGTGAGGGTCACGAAAGTTGAGTGGTTTTTTCCACACCAAAAGAGCTATACAGTCGTATATATTGCTTTTAATATATATGCATCTGTGTATGTGTATCTAAGCGTGACTGTTTCGCGAGTTATGTGCTTTTTCCCCATCCCAAAAATGTCCAACGTGCCTAAAGAAGTTTTCGCTTTAAAAACCCAGCGCGTGATATTTTTATACAACATGTAGCTTTTTATCCTCTCAATCCCCCTAGCGGTCTCATGAGACCGCACCCACCCACAGCACCTTAGCTCATAAAAACTTATATATAGATACTACTTTTCTAGGAAGAAGTTTGGTATTATAGAATCAATATGAAATTTTCTATCCTCTAGTAATATAAAAAGTCAGTTAGCTATCGATATTTATATATAATCTACTACAACTACAGAATGTTATTGTGTTACTTTTGGATTTTTATAGTGTTTTAGTATAATGTTTTTTTCTTTGCAAGCTTTCAGCCTGCAGGGCATACAGATTTGTTCTAAGCGATCTTCCTGAAAAGATGATTATGATGATAATGAATATTGTAAAGGTGTCTTAACTAAATAATAATTTTTATCAATATTACATTTTTTCTATATTTATTGCAATCTTAATAGCTTGTGGGAACATACTTTATGTATGTATTGATTTACATTTACTTTGAAAAATATATAGCCAAAAATACAGGTCCATTTATGGTTTTGTAATAAATCAAAAGGACATTCTTAATAATAAAAGATATGGAATAAGACTATGTCTTATTTCATATCTCTTATTCGTACTTACTAATAAACCAAAACATATTTAAACAAAGTCTTGACATCGCTCCTGTCTTTCTATTTCAGTCAATCATCAAAGTTCAAAAACTTTATTAAACTAAGTTTTTATAAAAAGGATTATTATAATATTAAGGAATTTATGGATGATAATAACCCTGGGTAAGGTGATCTCTACTAAGCTATTTCTAATTTGTTTTGTGTTGTTAATAGTAACATACAGAATTGTAAGCTGTCATTTAAAAAAAATCCCTTAGGTTTCCTGCTGGTTCTTCCCAAGACAAAGGCTTTTCCCAAACCAGTGGTATATTAAAAAAAGTGACTTAATAAGTATTGTTTATAATCTATATTAAATTAAAAGTTTCTGTTTCTGTATTATCAAGAGAATTCTATATAAATCATGATTATTACAAAAAAAAAATATCACGTTTGGACATATTATCCTTTAAAAAAACCATTCTTATTTTATGTTTTATTTTAAAGAACACATATACCGAGTATCAGGTACATAGTCACTAGTAGGGCATTTTTTTTATATTTATGTTATAATCATTAACAATTTTAAGTTTTAAACTTCTAATTCGCTTTCACTCAAGCTAAGGCCTGACTTTTTAATGTCAATTGTTTATAATATTACATTTTTCTTAACTATTACACTACTACTAACTTTCATACTAGGTTTTTCTGCTATACAGTCCTATTAAAAATTCTATTTCGTCAACTTAATCTTTTACAATGTTAGAAGTTTGTTTAAAAGAAAAAGACAATGTTGAAATATCTTTACATTGCTTCTTTTCCATAGACGTAGAGCCGGAAGCCTTCGACTTTGTATTTATTTTTTAAAAGTTATTGGTAAAATAAATAATTTATTTATTATTTATTCATAAATCCGGGAGTATTTATGAAGAGATTGTTGGCTTTGCTGTGCTCGGGAAATTGTGACGTACATAATTCGTTAACAACATAACGCCAAATACTTATGAACATACACCGCAACGCACTCGAGTTAACTGCTGTGGTTTTGTTAAACGCCTTTCTAATGAGTCATTAATACATCAAGCACCCATGCTCTGTGTTGCCTTAAATTGTTTGTAGTTCATTTCCATTGATAAGAAATAAGTAGGCAATTAACTAAAGAAAATGTAAGATTTGTTTGCAATAAATGTACAAAAAAGATATAAATAGTTTAAGATTAGATTATATATTCTTCATATTATTATCGCAAGAAACGTAGATTAGTAGTACGTATATAAAATGACTCAGTCATCATTAACGAATTTAAGGCATTTGATGCTTAATTGAATTATGAATGTACCTGATAAACTTTTCATTAAATTCGTTGAAGGGAAGGTTAATGGTAGGGCAGACCGAACCCCATTTTACATTCTATTTTGATTTACCTATCAAAAATAATCTATTAACACAATCAGTACAGTGCGGTTGACTGTTTGTCTGATTTCTAAATTTCAAAGATAGATTTAAAAATATTAATGTCCTTCAGACAGCATTTTATTCACAGCGGCCAGTCTGCAAGACAGAATCATAGTGTACGTTCAAACACAGGTGCATTCCAATTCCCTCACTCTCATAGTCCGATGGACGGTAGTCCGACAAGACCGGAGAGAGATCAGGCGCAGGACTATCTATATAATACACTGTGAATATAATTAATTTTGATTTATAAATATGACAGTATCCGGGTGACCGAGCTTTGCTCGGTATTTTTCACTCAGTTTTTTTTAATTCCTGTGTTTTGGAAATTATATTTAGATACAAAGTACATACTGATGAAATACGAATAATATTTTTTGATCGTAGCGACATAATAGAAAAAACTGAACTGGTTATTTGAATAAAAAATCATGAGTGCAATTAGTTTAATTTAAATTTTCGTGTTTTTAAAAAATACTAAAAAAGGGCACCAATAAATGGATTTTCTCAAAAAAGAAAGGAACTTGAAAAAAAAAAATAAAAAATGTCGGTCGGTTATTATGATTTTTTGACCGCACAATATACCAATTAAGCTATTTGTAATCATAAATAAACTGTCGAAATTTACCTTCCTATTCTAACGATATTGTAGCAGTTTTTCTAAAAACACGGACAAAAAGACATTTTCTAAAAATAAATCCTAGCTAGATCTATTTATTGCCCCCGAAACTCCCTGCACACAAAATTTTATGAAAATCGTTGGAGCCGTTCCCGAGATTCCGATTATATATATACAAGAATTGCTCGTTTAAAGGTATAGGATTTGTTTTTCACTTGACTACAGCGTTCGTAGACCTTAGTTTTGACAAAACAAACATATTGTGTGAATATGACATCAATTGGTAAAGACGTTCAGAAGTTACACTATAATGTACAGTTGCACTAACTATTATATAGAAGATAGATTCTTAATTGTTTAAATTTTTCCTGATTTTAAAGTTCTTCCTGAGGAAAATTATACAAATTAAAATAATTAAACCAGTTATCTAGGAACACCATTGAGAATGTTCCAGCAATTTTAGTATTGCTGGTTGCATTAGTGTCGGGCTAATAGAATTTATTAACGTACTTGACTTTGCTCTCGGTTTGTAGGTAAGATTGGAGACGATATTAAGAACTGTTTTACACTAAATGATTTTTCTTATTTATATAAATGTTATTTCATATATTATACAACATACGTTATTGCTAAGACTATAAAATATTTCTTTACTAATAAGACATAGAAATCAATATAACTACGTTGAAATCAAAGCTTATCTACGTAATCAAAATAACTAGATACGCATTAAAATGAACGACGAAAGAATTTTAATGAATGAATAATTAAAAGAAAAATAAAGAATATATCATTGATAATAACCCCCGTAAATGAGATGATGGCTACCATGCTGTTTCTAAATGCTTTCACTCGTAATTGTATATAATATTATATTGTAAACTATGATTTTGAAAAAAGTTCCGCTAGGTTTCTTGCTGGTTCTTCCCAGGACAGAGGTATTTTTCCGGACCAGTGGTAAAACTTAAATAACTTTCAATACGTATTCTCGTAATCTATATGGAAAAAAATGATTCCATACTATTTTATAAAGTAAAAGTCAAAGTTGATTTGACTTCGCTGCAATATGTGATCTAAAGTTGTGATATTTTTAAAATGCGAGATGGAGAAAGTGTGATTACATAACTTTGTTAAATGTAGAGGAAAATTGCAAACAATCACAAAAATATAAAAATATTTTAGAGAAATAAAACTAAAACTAAAGGGTCTTTACCCTTTTACTGGAAACGAGGCATTCCGTCTTAGTCCTCAGAAGTGACAAAGCATCTGCATTTTGAAGCTTAATGAAGGATATACGTAGATTTCTATGGGCTACGGCATCCACTTACCATAATCGCTCATTTGTCACCCTTTTGCAATAAAAAAACTTAATTTTAATAAATGGCTCTATTATCAATCCGAAAAATTTGAATAGGCAGGATATGATTTGAAATATCTCCCATTGGAGAGAAGATTTAATTAATCGATATGATAAATATTTGTGTATTGTTACTAATGTAACGGCCACTTTTTAACACAGTTTTTTCAGATTGATTTGTATGTAGCTATGCATGGTTTACCATACGGGCATATACCCTGGGTAACCATTAGTTGAAGGTGTAGCATTAGCAACATAGCATAAATACACAAATTACATAATTGAACTGTTGAAAAGTTAAAAGTTAAAGTTACAGCCTATATACGTTCCACGACTGGGCACAAGCCTCTTTTCATTTCTGAGAGGGTTTCGCGATGCCCCAATGCGTGTTGGCGAACTTCACGTGTCTTCGAAATATTATTTTTTATTTCTCAGACATGCAGGTTTCCTCACGATGTTTTCCTTCATCGCCGAGCACGTAGTAAATAGGCACTTAAAATCACAATTAATAAGGACAATGAACCCTGTTGCGCAGAAATGTTTCAACCCACATGTTTGTGGGTTGAAACACTTCTGCGCAACAGGGTTACAAATTACATAAAGTAATGATTAAGATTTGAAATTGAACAGAAGCCCTATTATATCTTAAATGTAGATTTTGGGATTACTTGTTATTTTTCGGAAGTCTTTTTAATTTGGAAATAAAGTGATAAATGAACGCCTGCATCATTTTTTTGGCCAGTTTGTGAGTTGAATCATTTATTCACATTATAAGAGCCGATGAAAACATGACAATACACCAATTTTGTGACTATACCTTATTGAGATTATGGTAACTCATCAATGCGTTTTGTTAAAGTTTTTAACTTTTTTTAACTTTAATATTATTTAAAGTTATAATATACTTCATGTATAAATAATAAATGTAACTTAAATAACACGCTTAGTAAAAGAAGTTAAAGATTTACCTTTCATACTTAACATTTCAAAGTTACTAGAAAACTTTCTCTCATCACTAACTGCTCAAGTTTTGTAATAAACCTAGTTAATTATGTGGTTAACACAACTTAACTAAAGGTGTCTCCAATTTATTTATATTGAACCTTAATGGAGTTAAGAACTAAATATTTAGCTATAATCTGTGACATAATAAACAAAAAAAAAACAAAAAAAACCTTCATCATCATCATAACAGAAGTTCACAAGTCAACTGCTAAACATAGGCCTCCACCAACGAATACCACAAAGCATCCATCGACTTCCTGCAGGTCTTACGTGTTAAGAGCTGCCTATACGTGTTTTATATGCGGTAGAGCCAAGTTGCAGCTATATTATGGTTGTAGCACGAATGGTTTGGCTCGACCTGGAAAGGATCACAGCAGCTTAATACTGCTGTCTTTCGTATGGTGAGTGTAGAGATCCAAAGACCCCTTTTTACTAGAAATGAGGCATTCCATCTTAGTCTTCAGGGGTGACAACGTGCGTTTTGATTTTTAATCGAAGATAAATGTAGATATCTATTGGCCACAGCATCCGCTTACCATCCTGTGGAATGTGTACTCGTTGGTCCCTCTTATTCTATAAAAATTAAAATAAAATACTCACAAAGCGCGGCAGGTTAAAATGTGACTCAAAAACCTCGCACTGCTAACCATTTTCCGCAACAACGTATAATTTAAGATCTCCAGGAGTTGAAAATAATATATTATGTAGCCTGTGTTCTGTTGAAAAAAATATAAATAAGTCTTAATTACAATGCCGTAAATGACACTTCAAAATAAAACCAGAAAAAATGTTTTCAAATGATGCAATGATGAAAATGTTGCAAGTTTTGGGTAGATTTACACAACCTAATAATGGCTTGTGACTATATTTTAAAATCTGTTCTGTTTTCAAAACGCCCAGGCTAACATCAATGATATTGGTTCTACAAAACAGTGACTGGGGTAGGACCAGGACCACGCTATCAAAGAATACCAGCATGAAACAGCTGAATCATGCTGCGGTTTGTATTGTGAGTGTCGAGAACCGGAGACCCTTTTTGCTGGTAACACGGCATTCAAACTTAGATCTCAGGGGTGACAACGTGGGGTGCGAAGTCAGAAGTCCTCCACGTGTGCCTGGTAGTTGCGGGTCCCTCTCGATACGTCTGGAGGGAAGAGTAGCAACTGGGCCGGTGCACCCTGGGCGCGGCGGTAATCTTGCTCGAGAAATGAGAAGAAATTCTTATTCCTTGGGGAATGTTGCTGCCGCGGCTAATTATTCTGACATGGGGGGTCCATCCCGGACCAACAGTGCGTTCCTCTGCGTGACCCTCTGATCAGCAGAGGGCATAGCAGAGGTACGAGGGCGGGCTCGGTGTGCACTTACCCTGCCTCCGGGCAGACAGTGAAGGATTCATCCTTTGCTGTCACCGCCGGTCTCGTAATCCCAGTCGAAGTGTCGTGGATCATGTCTCGCGGCTTTGATAAGGACCGAGGGTCTTGGCTTAATCGCCCGGACCGCGAGGGAGAAAACCTCTATAAAAAGTTACCCCGAATCCCAAGCGGCGACGCACCGCGAGGGGATGGATGGCTGACGGGGTTCTATGAACAAATCAGCCGCAGTGCGGTCCTCGCCAGGGTACCTGCAGACCCCCTGGCGAGTAATAAATCCTCTAAATCTGCTTACCTTGGTACAGGGGTCTCTGCCAAGGTGGACCTGTAATTCCCCCCATACTCGTGGGTACAGAAATGGAAACACTAAAAACAAAAACAACAACAACAAAAAACAAAACCAAAACCGCCGGCAACGGCAACGTAGAGGAGAGGAGAAACGATGCGGGGCTGAGTCCGACGCCGCATCGAGCAGCGTGGGAGGCTCAGAGAGCTCCCGACGCGTGGGGCCTGGGACCGCGGAGACCAGTAAGTTCTTCCGCAAGCGGTCCAGGCTGGATGGCGACCAGGGGCCGTCATCCGGTGAAGAGGAGGTTTCGGCCCGGAAAATCCCCACCAACAGGCGGGGCGGGCTGAGAGGCAAGGGGAGGGGGCTCTCTGATAATCAGATGGCCGAACGAGCGGCAAAGCTTGCCGAGGAGTGGCGCCACCCGGGCGATACGGCTCGGGTATCAGGCGAAGAGACGAGTGCGACTGGCGGCTCCGAGGTGGAGCGTAAGGCCAGATTCGTAAAGGAGGTGGAGGCCGCGATCAAGGTCGTGGCCCACAAGCAGAAGTCCTCCTCAAAGTTCAAGGCCATTCCCGGGGCCTCCGCCTCCATCATGGCGGCTGCGGAGGCCAACTTTGTTGGGGCCGGGCCTAATGCGGACGAGGTGGCGAAGCTGCGGGCGGACGTGGCCCGCCTTACGTCTGCCATGGAGACTCTCCAGAAGGAGAACGAGCAGCTCCGCGCAGACCTGGCCAGTCTACGGGAGCCTGCCTCACACGCGGTGCCCCAGACGCAGCGCCCAAGCCAGCCCGTGCCGGTGGAGAACCAGGTTCTGAACCTGGTCCGGCAGGAGCTGGCTGCCTTCCAGCACCGGTTTTCCGTGCTGGAGGGCATCGTCCTGCGCCCCCCCACAGGGGCAAACAAGACGGCGGCGAGGCCGGAAACGTACGCGGCGGCCACGGCTACCGCATCCAGGCCGGGGCCGTCCAGCCAGCCCTCGGGCGGGGCTGCAGTTGCCCCTCCCCCCTGAAAAGCCGGCTCTGGCAAATCCGATACCGGCTGAACTGGCTCCGGCTAAGCCGGCGACGGGAAAGGGAGGCAAGACGAAGGCGAGAAAGGGCAAGGCGGCAGCACAGGTAGTGGCTACACCAGCCCCAGTGCCTGCGGCGAATGTGTCAGCGCCAGCGGCAAGCCAGCTGCCGCCGCCGTCACTGGCCCCCCAGCTACCTACACCTCCCGCGGCTGAAGCCGGTTGGCAGGTGGTCGGGAACAAGAAGAAGGGTAAGAAGTCAGCCAAAAAGGCCAAAGAGCAGGAGCGGCAGCGCCAGTTCAGGGCGCGCAAGATCGCGGCTAGGCTCCGCGCCCCGAAGACCGCAGCTGTAGTGATTACACTACAGCCGGACGCGGAAAAGAAGGGCGTTACCTACCGCGATCTGCTCGCGAAGGCGAAGGAGGCGGTGGATCTCGGGGAGCTCGGGATCACCGGTTGCCTCCGGCTCAAAGTCACCCAGACGGGGGCCCGTATGCTAGAGGTCCCCGGGGAATCCAGTGGCGCGACCGCGGACGCTCTGGCTGCGAAGCTCAGAGCGTCTCTGGACGTGGAAGAGGCCCGGGTGTCCAGGCCCGTCAGATGCGCAGACCTGCGCATCATGGGTCTGGACGACTCGGTATCGGAGGAGGAGTTGGTGGCCGCCGTCGCCAGGTCCGGGGGTGCACTACTGACCAGGTCAGGTCAGGCGCCATACGCCCGGACCAACAGGGCATGCATGCCGCCACGGTGCGCTGCCCTGTTACGGCGTCCAAAACCATAGTGGAGGGCCAAAGGGCCAAAGGCTTCCGGTGGGCTAGGTCTCAGCGCAGGTTAAGCTGCTGGAGCCCAGACCTCTGAGGTGCTATCGCTGTCTCGTGGGGCACCACGTATCAGTGAGATGCGCCTCGGAGGTTGACCGCAGTGGCCTTTGCTTCCGCTGCTGTCAGCCCGGACACATATCGGCGACCTGCTGCGCCACGCCGCACTGTGATGCATGTGCGGCGACCGGCAAGCCAGCCGATCACCGGGCCGGAAGCAAGGCCTGCGTGCCACCCGCCAAGGCCAAGGCCGCGGGTAGGGTAGGGGCCAAAGCCGCCACCGTCTCTGTGGCCTCCGCCGCAGCCGCAACTGCCACCGCCACCGCTGTCACTGTCGCCGCCGCCGCCGCCGCCGCCGCGACACCGACGCCCGCAGAGGGCCCCCCGTGGAGGAAGCTGAAATGGAATGCCTATAACGGCCCCATTAAGCTTCCTCCAGGCGAATATCAACCACTGCGCCTGCGCTCAGGATCTGTTGTTCCAGAGCATGGCGCAGTGGTCGATTAACATCGCTGTGGTCGCTGAGCCGTATTTTGTCTGGCCTAGGGAGGACTGGGTGGCGGACCTTAACGGCTCAGTGGCCATCATCTCTTCGGCCGCCGCCGGTACCCCGACCCTTGAAGGTGTCAGGAGGGGTCAGGGGTGCGTAGCAGCACGGTTCGGGGAGTTCGTCGTTGTGGGGGTGTACTTCTCCCCGAACCGATCTCTCGCCGAGCTCCACAACTCTCTTGCAGAGCTGAGAGCAGTCGTCGTCGGAAGTTATCCCCTCCCCCGTACTTGTCCTCGGGGACTTCAATGCCAAGAACTTGGCTTGGGGTTCTCGTCGTACAGATGTGCGGGGTAGGATGGTGGAAGACTGGGCTCTGGAGACAGGCCTGGTCGTCCTAAGTCGGGGTTCTGTCCCCACGTGTGTGCGGATGCGGGGCGAGTCGGTGGTGGACATCTCGTTCGCTAGCCCCGCACTGTCGCCGCGTGCCATTGACGGGCGTGTCATGGAGGGGGTGGAGACCTACTCCGACCACCGGTACATCCGGTTTGATGTCTCCACCCAGCCCTCGAGCGCGCCAGTCCAACAGGCCCCGAGTGGTCCGCGTTGGGCGCTGAAGCAGCTGGACCGGGAGCTCCTCCTGGAAGCCTCGATCGTGCAGGCCTGGGTGTCATCACCGGACAGGCCTGCCGACGTCAATGATGAGGCAGGGTGGTTCCAGGAGGCCATGTCCAAAATATGTGACGTGGCAATGCCCCGCGTCCGGCCAGGAAGCGCCCGGCGTCAGGTGTATTGGTGGTCGCGTGAGCTGACGTCTCTGCGCGAGGCGTGTGTCGCCGCGCGGCACCTGTACACCAGGCATCGCAGGCTCCGCATTCGTCCACCGAATGCGGCAGCCATTGAGGCGGAGCTGTACGAGGGATACAGAGCGGCGAAGAACGCCCTCCGGGAGGCTGTCCTGCGGGCCCGGGATCGGGCCCGTGAGGAGATGCTGGAGACTCTCAACAGAGATCCGTGGGGGCGCCCTTACAAGATGGTGCGGGATAGACTCCGCACCTGGGCCCCCCGCTGACGCAAAGTCTCCGGCCCCAGCTCGTGGAGGACGTGGTGAGCGCTCTGTTCCCTGCGCGACGTGAAAATCCGCCCCCGCCTATAGCTCCGCCACCTGCGGTGCCGGAAGCGGACCACCAGGACGACGACGACGACATCCCGGAAGGGACCGGGGTAGACCTGAGAGTGGCGGTACGTAGGCTCAAGGCCAGGAATACCGCCCCAGGACCCGATGGCTTGCCTGGCAAAGCCTGGGTCCTGGCCTCGAAGGCTCTCGGGCCCCGACTGGAGGGGCTCCTAAGCGCATGCTTGGAGAGAGGCCAATTCCCGCTTCGTTGGAAGACGGGGAAGCTGGTCCTCATTCGGAAGCCGGGGCGCCCTGCGGACTCTCCGTCCGCATACCGGCTCGTGGTGCTGCTCGACGAGGTGGGCAAGCTCTTTGAAAGAGTCATTGCAAACCGCCTCGCCGAGCACCTTGCGGAGACGGGGCCGGATCTTGCGGAACACCAGTTTGGTTTCCGCAAGAGGCGCTCTACGGTGGACGCCATCATGCGCGTGAGAGCCCTCACGACGGGGGATGCAGTGTCCAGAGGGGGGGGTTGTCTTGGCGGTGTCTCTCGACATCGCCAACGCCTTCAACTCCATGCCCTGGAGCTGCATTAGGGAGGCACTCCGGTATCACCGGGTGCCGACCTATCTCCGTCGTATAGTCGGGGACTACCTGACGGACAGGGCCGTCATCTACCCCGGTCGCAACGGTGAGTGGAACCGGCGAGAGATGTCGTGCGGTGTCCCACAGGGTTCAGTTCTGGGGCCACCTCTGTGGAACATCGGTTACGACTGGGTGCTGCGCGCCGACCTCCCTACCGGCGTCAGCGTAGTTTGCTACGCTGACGACACGCTGGTACCGGCACAAGGGGGGTCGTACGAGGCGGCGGCGGAAAATATGACACGCGGGGTTGCGATAGTCGTTGAGAGGATTCGGCAACTGGGTCTCGAGGTGGCTCTGCACAAGTCCGAGGCCATGCACTTCCATGGTCCTCGGAACAGGCCACCACCGGGATCCTCAGTGATGGTAGGAGGGGTATCCATCGACGTCGAGTCGACGCTGAAGTACCTAGGACTCGTCCTCGACGGCCGATGGAACTTCGTTGAGCATTTCCGACGTTTGGCTCCCAAACTGGAACGGACCGCGGCTGCCTTCAGGCGGCTCCTGCCGAACCTAGGAGGGCCAAACGCCTCCTGCCGGAGGCTCTACGCGGGGATCGTGCGGTCCATGGCCCTTTACGGGGCCCCGTTGTGGGCGCGTGGTTTGGCGCGGCTTGCCGTCCACCACCTGAACGCGCCCCAAAGGGTGATAGCCGTGAACATGGTTCGCGGCTACCGCACGATCTCCCGCGAGGCGGCGAGCCTCCTTGCCGGATTGCCGCCATGGGATCTGGAGGCGATAGTCCTCGCGCGCCTGCACGAATGGCGTGCGGAGGCACTATCCCGTGGGGGAAACCCCGCTGCCGCGGCAAGTTGTCGCGCAGCGGACAGACTTCCGGCACGATCTCATGGCGACATGGAGACAGCGACTGTCGCAACCCCGTGCTGGGCACGCCACTATAGCGGCGATAAGACCCCTCTTTGAGGAGTGGCTTGAGAGACGCCACGGCATCCTCACCTTCCGCCTGACGCAGGTCCTCACCGGACACGGTGTGTTTGGGAGGTTCCTGCACCGAATCGGGCGGGGAGGAAACGCCCGGGTGCTCCCACTGCGAGGATGGACCGGAGGACACGGTGGAACACACCGTGGAGGTGTGCCCTGCTTGGGCGGAGCACCGCCGTGTCCTCGTAGCGGCGATAGGCGGCGGCGACCTCTCGCGTCCGGCCCTGGTCGAAGCCATGGTCCGGAGCGAGACGGAATGGGATGCCGTCACCACTTTCTGCGAAACAGTGATGCTAGCGAAGGAGGTGGCGGAGCGGGAGAAGGAGAGAGCAGCAGCTTTCCTCCCCGGCCGCCGCGGGAGACGCCCCGGGGCGTCGGGGGGCTACGTCGTGGCCCCCGGCCACCGTAGGCGCGGGCCTGTGGACGGCAGAGCAATGGGTAGCTCGTCGTCCGTCCGTCTAATGACGACAGGCCGTGTCGACGGCGCGTTTTGTTCCACGCGTGCCTCAAAGAGCTGTCAGCAGCGTGAAGGGGCCCGCAGGCGGGCCGACGCCTGCCGGGGCTGCAGGCTGTTCGAAAGAGATACCGCGGCTCCGGAACGTAAGGGCACTGAAGGAACACGGATGGTTTTTTAGTCAGTAAAAGTCTGACACTCCCCTTACGCTCCACCCAGAGCGAAAGGGGTCATTAGATGATTTTCCATCCGCAAAAAAAAAAAAAAAAAAAAAAAAAAGGGTGACAACGTATCTGTATTTTGATTATTAATTGATGATAGATGAAGCCATATAATATGGCCCATAGCATTCACTTACCATCAGGTGTACTATGTGTTCGTTTGTCACTCTTGATCCAAATTAAAAAAAATAATATAAAAAGGAAAAAGAAAATGGGAAAAAAACTTCGATAACGTGAATTGTATTGCGTTATAAAACCAAAAAGAAAGTAAAAAGGGATTTTTAACGCGGCCATTAGTTATTACAACACAACAAATTGTCGCTACGTTATTCCCGTCCTTTTATGAATACAGGATAATCCATCATATTTCATTGTTTCGCAGGAAAGTCAACCTATAATTCTTTCCTGGTTACGATTTGTTATACGTTGAAAAGAGCTTATTTATTACTGTATTAAGTTGTGACTAACATTTATATCATCGCTCGTGATATCATTGAGGCCGGGCGCTTGCCTTAAATTTGCCCGCGGACAACATGAGCTAATACAGGAGATATACCGTTGTGAGCGTTAGTAAGCAAAGATAAAAATTTAATTTAAATTGTTTGCTGATTTATATGTACAAGATTTATTTTTGTGTAATTATTTAAGGAAATATCTTACAAACATATGCAGATCAATAAAATAAAATATTTAGACAACATGTCAAGCTCACCAGCTCGCTGTGAAGTTGCGTAATTTACCTCTACTTTACTTTCCTAGAGCCGGTGATAAGACAATGTGTTTTATAGAATTAAATTTCCAACTTCAGAAGCTATTGTGTGGAAAATATTTTGTTAGTTTTTAAAGTCGGTTAATAGGTTATTGTTTTTATGTAATATTTACTTTTTAATTACTTTGAGTAGACGAAGGCATATCACAAGCTCAAGGAAACAACTTAAATATCGTTATTAATTATTAGAGAGTGTTTGACTACAACCACACCCGGTAATTGGTGGCACATTTCTTGGTGGATCATCATTATTACAGCCCTTTATAAGTCCACTGCTGAACATAGGCTTCCCCCAAGGAATGCCATAAAGGACGGCCCTTAGCCGCCTGCATCCAATGACTACCTGCTACCTACCTACATAAAAAAATGTCTATGCAATAAATTCGTAGGCAAATTTACGGATTAAATTTTAAAGTAAATATTGTCACAATGGTAACATAGGTATACAAATACTATATGATAATATAATATGAAATAATCAAAATAATATTTATAAATATAATATAATATGAAATAATCAAAATAATGTTTTTAGACCGAATTTAGATTACGTATTACCACGCACGTCTTAACGGAGATTATCACGGATGCATTCACAACACGATTAAATAGTCTCATGATCAGCTAGAAGAAAGTGAGGTCCAGTAATTATCAAGGTATGATGAGGCTGAAACACCATCTTTCTCACTCCGGGTTACTAATGAGAATTTCTAGATAGTATCATTGACAAGACTCAAAAATTAATTCAAATGACTCTATTTTTATAGAATAGGGTTGTGGCGGCGCTGTCGTCGCGCCACAAGCAAAATACACCGAAGCCTAAATCACGCAATCAACATTCCGAATCATAAAGAGTATATATAGAACATCTCCGAACTATCACATGGAGTGTCGGCCGCTCCCTGGGCAGAACACCTTGCCCGGCGGGAGATCTCCCCTTTTTCTTCCACGGCCACAGTGGTGACCCCGACGTGATCTGAACACGCAACCAACAACCTTCGGAAACGTCAAGCTTCATCATCGTCATAAAATACTCCACCCATTCGCTCCCGAGCAGATATCGTCTGCAGTCTTCATATCCTGCAAGCCATCTAGCTTCACAAGGTTCATCGCAGCAATGGAATAATAATGCTTCCTGTTCCTTCAAGCTACTCTCTGCGCCATACAGTGTTCGGCACGGCTCTGAGCCTTACTACTTGCCTCTGCTTCACGGCACTCTCGCAGATTACTTGCCTTCTTCTCGACTCACCGCAGACTACAAGGCAATCTCCTGGCACTTGCACATTCGTCGACAACTCGACTGCACTATCGACCTCCGGTCTAAGCAGGGGTGATGTGGCGGCGCTGTCGTCGCGCCACAAGCAAAATATACCGAAGCCTAAATCACGCTATCAACATTCCGAATCATAAAGAGTATATATAGAACATATCCGAACTATCACATGGAGTGTCGGCCGCTCCCCGGGCAGAACACCTTGCCCGGCGGGAGATCTCCCCTTTTCCTTCCACGGCCACAGGTTATACTTCACGAGTGGTTCATGCTGCCGCTAAAGGCGCTGTCATGCATGCATAATCATTTAGTTGTATTTATTGATGGGAATGACTTGTAAGCTACGTGCAGGTGGTTGATTTAATTCATTCAATTTTTCATCCTTCAAGCTACGACTGATATGCATGCTTGCACTTACAGACGGCACGACATGGCACGGTGTGTAAAAGGATTTCTTTCATAGACAAAAGATCTTCGACGTTATTTTAATGATCTTAACACTGACATTCCTTTATTTCAACACGAATAGACCGAAATGTCTCGTTTGACACCAGGACATGCTGCTGCACATCACGGAATTCAAAAGAATACCGTGGCACATCACGGCATTCCAAGGGAAGCCGCGGCACGCTGTTGCCTCACGTGAAACGCAGAGGTTACTTTATGTTGTTAAAGGAATGTGAGTGCTCATTAATTGAAAAAAGATTGAATCTAGCCCGTTGCGAAGGCGATCTCAGCAACCCTAGTGAGCTGGGCGCTATCTGCTGGGGCAATACTCGAGCGGGTCTTGACTTTTTTGGCACGCCGCGGGATGCCACAGAATCCTTCGGCATGCCTAAGTATGCCTTGTCACGTCATGCCATGCCGTGCCGTTTGTGAACGCAGGCCCTTATCGTAATCGGATTGGCGTGTCATGCAACATATCAGTAAGAAACGAAAACTAAAACATATATAGACAAAAAAAGAAAAATATTTTTCTTAACAACATTCTAATTTTGCAGCGCACCAAAAGTACTAGAAAAATAAATTTGCCTTTAAAATATTTATTTAAAATTTTCATTGTATCAATAATTCCACAACATCTTAAACTTCTTTACTGTTAAGCAAGTGGTCTTTTAATGCCATAAAATTTTTGATCGATGATATAGCGTTAATGTCCGTTATGCAGTATAATTATATTATATGTTACGCATCATTCCGCTATGCTTTACTTATTGGATTCCCACTGTAATGACGTGAGATGTCATGTGGCAGTCTATATTTTTCGTAGCTTACAGAAATGTATGGGGTGTGATTGTTTGTGGAGCTTTTCTGTTGATCGATTTGAACTGCGAATAAAGGTCAACAGGTTAATTATCGCGACTAAGCGACGAAAAACATAACCCTCGCTTGATTGATTTTCCTTTTTGTAACATAAGATCCAAATATTTATTTAAAAGAAACCTTTTACTGTAATGTTTAAAAGATGTTATAAAGCTATAACGTAGCACATGTCTGCCACCGTGCTTTCTACTAATTTTATATGATAAAATCGACATAGTCACAACTTCAATGCCATAGAAATAAATAAACTGTTAGTCATAGGACTGCACATCAGAAGTGGAAACTTCTGAGCATCAAAGACTTCTAATCATTATTATTGTATAATATGTATCTAATCGTGAGAGTCACACTAGTTTAGAGGTTTTCCCATCCTGAAAGAGCTATATACACGTATATATATATATATATAATATATATAATTTAAAAAAAAAATGTGTATTTGTATTTGAGTGTGACGGTCACACGAGTTCAGTGCTTTTTTCCCTATCCCAAAAATGTTCAACGTGCCTTATAAAGGTTTCGCTTTAGAAAACCCAGCGCGTGATATTTTTATACAGCTTTTTATTTTACAATTTAAAATTTTAACTGTCTCTTACGGGTAAGCATTCTTGAGTCCATCCATGATTCTTAAGCGAAAATTTTGATTCCTTAATTTTTTTGTTG
This sequence comes from Parnassius apollo, assembly GCA_907164705.1. Lineage (NCBI taxonomy): Eukaryota > Metazoa > Arthropoda > Insecta > Lepidoptera > Papilionidae > Parnassius > Parnassius apollo. The sequence goes on from CAJQZP010000602.1 coordinate 37,341, forward strand.
TTGAGTTTTAATAAATTCCAGAATAGTAGCCGTTATTTTATAAAAAGTTTTTATTTTCACGAAGCCAACTATAGCTACAAAATAATTTTCTGTTTAGTTTAGATTCGTGTATGTCATCATCATCATCATTACAGCCCTTCACAAGTCCACTGCTGAACATAGGCCTCCCCCAAGTAATGCCACAAAGCACGGTCCTGAGCCACCTGCATCCATCGACTTCCTGCATGTCTTACCAGGTCGTCACTCCATCTAGTGGGGGGGTCGCCCTACACTACGCCTACCGGTACGAGGCTGCCACTCGAGAACCTTTCTTCCCCATCGGTTATCGGTTCTTCGAGCTATATGGCCGGCCCATTGCCACTTCAGCTTACTAATCCGTTGGGCTATGTCGGTCACTCTGGTTTTACTGCGGATATCCTCATTTCTGAGTCTATCACGCAGAGAAACTCCGAGCATAGCCCTCTCCATAGCTCGCTGAGCGACCTTAAGCGTCCTCATACGGCCAGCAGTGAAGGACCACGTCTCAGATCCGTAAGTCATCACTGGCAACACGCACTGGTTGTACAATCTAGTTTTTAGAGATTGAGGTATACCTGACGAAAAGATATGCCGTAATTTCCCGAACGCTGCCCAGCCGAGTTGAATCCGTGTATGTATTGGTTTTTAATCATAGCTGAAGCCAATATTTATAGTACAAAAATATTGAAGACTTGCTATAAGTTTTACGTTTAATCAATTTTATTAAGAATTTTAAAGGAACCGTTAAATAATCTCTTGCAAACAGAACGTGAATATGTCAGTTTTCAATCAAGATGGTATAATTTATATTAATAAATTTCTTGAAAAGAAATATGTCATTAATTTATAATTGTTATGCCGTTTTTCGTTCCAAATAAAAGTCCTCTAATGAATTCTCCACTTCTTTCTCCTTCACCAGTTCGTTACAGTTCACTTTTTTATAGGAAAGGGTGACAAACGAGCACACAGTCTCCCTGACATCTACATCTATCCTCGATTACAAATCAAAATGCAGATGCGTTGCACCCGTGAGGACTAAGATGGAATGCCTCGTTTTCAATTAAAAGGGTCTCCGGTTCTCGACACTCGCCATACGAAAGACAGCAGCATTAAGGTACCATTTTACGCTGGTATTCTGTGAGAGCGTAGTCCTTCTCCAGTCGTACGAACCATTCGTGCTACAACTATACTACTAATATAACTGCAGCATGGCTCTACCACGTATAAAACTTTTGGACATGGGCCTCTCCCTTGTGTGCTTACTGTAATCGTCACGCTTGGCAGGCGGACTGGCGATAGCAGTGCCACACTTGTGACGCTGTTTTCTATCGCCAGACTAAATATTTTATTTTTTGAAAGAAACGAACGACAAAATGTATTTAAAGAAAAAAGACAACCAGAATAAAGTACTATCCGCACCTTGTTTCAAGTTTTCAGTCCTTAAATCTTTACATAGTTTACCTACACAGGGTCATTTTACAATAACCAGCCAAACTTGCAGGGAGGGTTCAGTACAAGTAATATAGCCAAGTGTTGAAGAAAAATAATTAAAAAAAACTCAAACTTTTTGTCATTATTATTAATTGATTTTTATATAAAAACTTTTGAATATTTGCATGCTGTTGAAAACAGCTAAATAGGTTTTCTTAACACATAACAGTATAACATCAATAAGAAAACATTTTGTACCTATTTAGTTGCAAATAAAGAATTTTAATTTGAATTTGAATTTAAAATTGAATTTGAATTTGAATTTATTGTACCTAATTTTACTGCGCATGCACACATTCATAGGAGTCGATTGGTAGGCAAAACCGATTTTGCCTATAAATGATATTCATGGGAAAATTGGGATAATTTATTTACAAAGTGGAAACCTCATTTACTCGTATTTTTTAAAAACCGACCCGAATGAACCAAAAAAAATGGTGACGCTAATTGTTTCTGGGTATATATAAGAATATTAAATATTCGTTAATTTAAGAATAAATAAATAATTCACTATTATTTTTAAAAGACTATAAGCTCATGATTTACGTGTTGCTTATATATTTACCACTAATCATGTCTATTATATTTTTTAATGGCGCATTAGCCTAGCTTTCTCTACTTTTCCATCTCTTTTCGACAACAAAAATGTAACGTAGATACCGGGTTCATATAAGACACGTCGAGAGATCCGATTCAAATTTTAGTTTGCATTTAGCATTTCTGTATTATAGGAAGTTAAGCCACAATGGAACAAATTTTATGTTTTTATGTCATGAAAATTTCTGTCTTGGAATCTTTATTCTATCTGTTGTAGTTACACAACACACAAGTTAAGCACACATTATTACTTGCTATGCTAAAAAGCAGATAAGCAGCAAACCTTTCCAACGAGGTTTTTTGTCATCTTTAGCTTAATAATATAAAAATATAAAACTTTTATATTACTTCATTAAACAGACGTCCTCTTAAAAACATAGACATTAATAAAGCAAAGGAGCTTTATGAATTCTATTATTTTGAATATATTGAATAAGAATGCTATGTTTGTATGCAGTTATACATGTTTTCTGTTTTCAAACTAGTTTTTGAAATTGAAAAAAAGAGTAAAAGAATACTGTAATATTTTTGCAGTCTTCGAAACGTATTCTTTGGGAAATTGAAATATTGACTACTCTAAGACTGTGTTGTTTTTAAATATATATAATAATAAAATTAAAAAGAACTATAATTGAGATCAATTATAGTTCTTTTTATTACGCCTGTTGCCTTTATAATCTAGCATTACATAGTATATATACTATTATATTCTATACATATATATAGTGGACACTATGTAGCAATAATACTTACTGCAAGACCGGGCTAGTCATTTTTATATAGGTGTATTTTTTCAAAGTCACGAGATGAAATACCGCCCACCTATTTAGAAACACTGTGCTTCCTTGCGACTACTGTCATATGTATGCACCATATCGAAGGTATCTTAATTTTTATTTAACACCTGTTGTACATATAGAAAAAAATTTTTGCCTTTCTGTTTCTACACCAAACTAGTGCTTGTCGGTAAAAAAAAATACTAATCGCAATCACTAAGAATTCATTTTTTACGATGAAGATACGATCCTTCATGCAACTGGAGAGGTCCTTGTCCACCAGTGGCTTTATAGTGTCTGTGATATTTTTTTAATCTTATTATAACAAAAAACGAAAAAATGCATAAAATAAACCTTGATAAATAGCACCGACCTACCTGACGCGTTTATTAAAGGGATCAAGATAGATAAAGTATTTGTTTAAGGGGGCTGAAAAGGGTTGATTGAGATTATTAAAGGAAGCTGGGAAGGGTTAATAGGATTACGTGAAATGAATTTTATTATTTAGGTGAAATGACATATTTAGAATTTAAGCACTGGGTTAAGTGTATGTTATTTATTCGAATATTTTCTAATTAATAACAGTTTGTCGATATATCACTACTGAAAATAGACCTCTCTATTAGATTGATTAGATTGGCAGCCGCTATTTTTAATTATTTTGAGTTATAATTCTATTATAAATATATTCATTTTCCTGTTTTATTTCACATTATTAAAACAAAGTTGTCATCCATATTGTTATCGGATTGGTCATTGAGACTGAGATTGACACTGAGTAAATGTAACATTATAACCTACACATTAAACGCACACATATAGTGTTGGAGGTTACTTTCTGGCAACTCAATTAAACTCAGGTTATCTACATTTCACAGTACGTAAGAAATTCGGGTTTTATCATTGTCGATACAAATGTTATTGTTAATTGCAATTTTAAATGCTGATTTACTAGGTGCTTGACTGTGATTGAAAAAATTGTGTACATGTCAAACATTCATATCAAATCCCCAAAACAAGCGCCAAGTAGCGGTGAGGATTAAATGCTCCATGACTCTCAGAATTGAGAGAAGCTCTATGTTCAGCAGTGTTAGCACGATATACTTTACATTATACTACAACACAACCTTCAAAGAGGTGATAAACTACTTTGAAAATTGTTTTCATAAGAAAATGCATGTATTTTTATCACGAAAATGTTATTAACATATTTTTCTGTAAGTTCTCAAATACAAACTTATATTTACGCGAATACTTCACATAGATTATAAATAATTTTATCACGTTTGATTTAAAGTTTTTTTAATTCTTGACTGGCTGCGATATTATAGTTAACTAAGGCCACCTTCAATTTTTAAATATTGATCTTTTTTGGTCTCATCTGCGCAGAACGAGCCTACAGTATCTTAAAAACTTGCAGTAGTATGCTTGGATTTGGATTTAATTTTATTAATTATGGGACCCCAAGCAGGTTGTAGCACGCAGCCCCCTTCTCTATTGAAATCAGGATGTATTTTTTTTTTAATTTTAGTAGCCTCGCTAATCATCTTTGGTAGGAATCGGTGTTCTTTTGCTAGAATTTGTGGTCTATCAAATCTGATACAAATGATTGTCCGTTATCAACAACATTTGTATCGATTTGATGACTGTAGGTGTTTACAGACTGAAACTCCTTCTATTCAATATATGTTGTAAATAATACTTATTAGAAGTTAATTTTCTTTAATTTACCACTGGTTTTGAAAGATAACTCTTTTCTGAAAAGGACCAGCAAGAAACCCAGTGAGACTATTTAAGGAAAAGGTAAAATTTTGTTATATTTTCTGGAATTTTGGTTTAAAAGCGTATACATTGTCTCAAGATTGAATTACTGACTCGTTGAAGTTGAGTAACTGCTATTACCAGCTTGTGTCTGTTCCTAGTATTTACAAAATGAATATCATCTTATTTTTGTAAAACTACTGTTATTCTTGAAATAATACTAATTTTTACGGAATTTATCGCGTATATTTAACTTTTTTACCCGACGTTTCGTCCAACATGTCAAGCAAGTTTTGCATGACAACAAGCTTCGGGTCCCGCGCCTACGTCACAGAAAACGAGTGAAGCCGGCCACAGTCGAGCGTGTACCTGCTGTACTGCCATATGTTAGAGGAGTCACTGACAAGATTGGCTACATCTTGAAGCGCGCTTCCATCAAAACATACTTCAAGCCGCCGAAGAAGATTGGTCAGTTTTTACCATCAGTCAAGTGTAACGTCCCTCTGCAAGATGCAGGAGTGTACAAGCTTGATTGTGAATGTGGTCTCTCCTACATAGGACAAACTAAAAGATCAATTAAAACCCGCGTCAAAGAACATATAGCTGATGTCAAGAATCGACGCTCCGGGAAGTCTGCAGTCTGTGAACATGTACAGGATCGCCCCCGTCACTACATCAGATTTGATAGACCACAAATCCTCGCTAAAGAACACCGATTCCTTCCAAGGATGATTCGCGAGGCTATTGAAATCAAAAAAACATCCTAATTTCAATAGAGAAGATGGCTGGGTGCTACCATCTGCTTGGGATCCTATAATAAATAAAATTAAATCCCAACCCAAGCATACAACTGCAAGACTCCATGATACCATAAGTTCATACTGTGTAGATCGGAACAAAAGTTAAATTTTAATCTATGGTAACCGCGGTTAACTATGACAGCTGGACGTTGAACATCTCAGTCCTTCCCGTGACCATGGGTGCTGTAAAGCTCTCGAAACGTCGGGTAAAAAAGTTAAATATACGCGATAAATTCCGTAAAAATTAGTATTATTTCAATGTGTAGTATTCGCGTAAATATAAGAAATCACTATTGTTATTCTTGTGTACTTACATGACATTTTCGTAAATTTATTTAGAGGTCAAAGTTAATATTGTTATTTCCTTGTTTATTATGTTTATCCAAGCGAATCTTAAGGTTTTAAATCATAGGTTGCTCTATTGGACCTCTTCTGTAAAACAAATATAAATTCAGTGTCTGTCGCGCGTGTCCCCAAAGAACATCATCATACGACATTATGCTATGAAAATAGCTAAAGTATACTAGTCTGGCTGTTTCGACACTGGTAAGACTTCTAATATTTTACACCATATGCTGCAGAACTAAGTCTGCTTGCTAGTTTTGATATATTGTTTTAGTTATATTTAAATGCAAATTATTAACATTAAAACCAATTTACTAATTTATATAAAGCATTATTCACTTCGTCATAATTTAGTAAATGTCATTTTAATTCGAAAATTAATGAAGTGTTTTCAGCAAATATCATGGTTATTCCCTACTATAATAGTTGAGGTGCGATTGTATCTATTATAGATGCAGTAAATTTAAAACCCCCCACAGATCTGCAGTTTTCTTACTTAGTTTTAGACTTAGTTGTTAAGATCGAAATAACAGTAAAATATTTCTCGAAAATCATTGCAACGTCCATTTTGTTAATTTGTTGTTAAAATTTAACTGGTAGTTTAAATTAGAGACTTGACCTTACCAGTTTCACTATTAATTATAGTCCATGTCATATTAATTTTATTAGAAGCCGTCTTTATATTGTTGCTCAAATACAAAGATTTGGCTATGGAGCATGCTCCTTTAAATATTTTTGAATATTTATTTAACTATTCCCAAAATGCGAAGACAAACCAAAATTGTTAGCATATTTCATAAGAAATGGCAATTTCATTTGTTAAGATCTAATATTAATTTTACCAATATATTTAATATCAGTGGGTTTTGTTTCTGATTTACTATAATGTTCATTTTATTTTTGGTAATTTTCACATTTTCCACGCGTCCCGTTGACTGGGATAAAATGCCAGAAGGCATTAAGTCCGCCTTTTGTAATCCTTTTTATAAAAGTGTACAATAAATTGTAAATAAATAAATATATTAATAAATTAAAATCCACTCCTCGTGGCATAAAGCAGAAAACTTTCGCCCTGATAATTCCAATTTGAACAACTATTATATTGTGCGCTAGCTAAAGTCTAGAATCCGTGGAGTATGAAATTATCTTTAGTTGAAATAAAAATCAATTGACTCAGAACTCGAGTCTCTCGGGAGTAGGCCAGATGGTTGGTTTGGTTGGTTGAGTAGTCGCAAACGCGGTTGCTGATCATGAGGTCCCGGGATCGAATCCCGCGTCAACCCAAAATCAGTTATTGGGATTCTCTGTTACGACATTCACAGATGGTGGTGATCCACCCTTTTGCCTCTTACAGTAGATGATCCTGCTCCTGATCTGTCTCACAAAAAAAAAAAAGGGGTATTTCTCAATTTAGATATCATATGAGGCAATATGAGCAAGACCAAAAGTGTTTTGTATATGTCATATGTAAAATTCCTTTTTTAATTTATCTTTCAAACATTCATGAAGGGAAAAAAATATTTTTTATACGCCATCCTTTTAAGGATCATAAAAAGTAACGGAAATAATAGACGCCAAATATCTCCCCTTTTGTCTGCTGTAGTAGCGATGTAAGAATATTTACTGTTCCGAAACTTTTTGTGGGGTATCGTAAGAGACAACAGAGGGAATCATAACAGAGGAGGGCAGCAGCAGTGTTAGAAATAATATCAACTAAAAACTGCGACTGCCATCTTGACCGCAAAACGCGGCAACTATGACCAATTCCCATCCCTTTATAAGGTAATTAAGGGGGAGGTCTACGTTCAGCATTGAAATTTGGCCCGGCTGTTACGGTAACGATTATTATTTCAATACCAAAGTAAATATTTAAAACAGGAAATTCTTTAAATTGTGTTATCATCATCATCATCATCATCATTACAGCCCTTCACAAGTCCACTGCTGAACATAGGCCTCCCCCAAGTAATGCCACAAAGCACGGTCCTGAGCCACCTGCATCCATCGACTTCCTGCATGTCTTACCAGGTCGTCACTCCATCTAGTGGGGGGGGGTTCGCCCTACACTACGCCTACCGGTACGAGGCTGCCACTCGAGAACCTTTCTTCCCCATCGGTTATCGGTTCTTCGAGCTATATGGCCGGCCCATTGCCACTTCAGCTTACTAATCCGTTGGGCTATGTCGGTCACTCTGGTTTTATTGCGGATATCCTTATTTCTGAGTCTATCACGCAGTGAAACTCCGAGCATAGCCCTCTTCATAGCTCGCTGAGCGACCTTGAGCGTCCTCATACGGCCAGCGGTGAAGGGCCACGTCTCAGTGTGTTGTGTGTGTTAATATAAACAAAATTTCAGTGACATAATGTTGTTCTCGGAATCCCATCAGAAACTATTTTTGGAAAGCAAATGTACTGTATTGCAAAATTTTACCATTTTAAATTCAACGTTATATTTTACTTCATTTTGATTTAAAGTGTTTATGACAAGTTTATCCATTCAAAGCGTTTACGCTTACTCGGTATAAATTTTATCTTGCAAGGTTTAAACTTGAACGTTAAACAAAGTGATGTCGCGATTTACAAGTTTTCATCCATCAGCGGGTTTTACTGCAACGTTATCAAGTTGCTAGATTGTAAACGTATACTACAAACACAGAATATTCCTTTATTGCATATTATTTTATTTTTGAATCGTAAATGTAGCTCAAATAAAACTTAATAATACACAATATTTATATTAAACACTAAAGTTGTTAATTTTATATCCAAAAAAAATTTTATTTTAAATCAATTGGAAAACTTACATTCCTATTGCTATTATGTATGAAAATGCTAAGAATTTTGGTATCTATTTAGATTTCTTCTATGGATAAAGTCCAAAACAGCGATCTTTGTTACTTTGTTACGAACTTGGCTTATTTTTCACATTTATATTTTTGGAGGGATATCATTATAAAAAAAGACCTGTCCTTAAATGTTTTTTCACGACTAGTTATTGATAATTTCTAGATTTAAAATTTTTCCTTTGTATTCTTAATTATTTATACCTCTACGACGCTCTCACAAAATATCAGCATAATGTAGCACTGCTGCTGTGTTTCATATGGTGAGTGTAGAAAACTAGGGATCTTTTCACTGGAAACAAGGCATTCCATCATAGTCCTCAGGGATGACGGTAAGGACCGAGGACAGATAAAGATGTCAATGGGCCGTAGGATCTACTTATCATCAAGTGGATTGTGTACTCGTTTGTTACTCTTATACTAAAAATGTGTCTACATTTTTTATGAAAAAAAAGAAAAATACATCAAACTTCAAAACTACAACCATCATACTGCGAGTTGAATATGGCATCCTGTGTCACTTTAAAAATCAATAAATGCTAAAATCATTAAAAGGTAACTTTTTATAGATCAACATAAAACGAACGTAAAAGAAAAATATTACAGCAGTAAAGTCTGTTAGAGTAGCTCTTTTAATAATTTTATTATAAATTTTACAATAAGCTTTACCCTTATTGTTCTAACTTTAAGTGATAATTTTGCGCAGTTACGATAATCATCATGAACGTTACGAAACAGAAACGATTTATTCAGATGAGTTGATTCAAGATAACAATGGTTTTTGCGATTGTTTTTAATCCTATTAACTATTCCGCGACTTATAATTTATTATTATGAAACATTTAAAATTTGTAAATGCTACCTTATTTTACAGTTTTAACGTAAGTCCATAAAACAAATATCAATTTTATATTTGTTTTATGGATATATAAATTTTAATTTGGAGTAAGAAATCATATAAAGTAGGTTTTTATTGAATTATTTTACCGTTTTATCGTCAATGGCAGTGTAAGAATATTCACTACTTCATATTGTCCCGTGGGTGTCCTTAATACTCGATAGAGTATAACTGAAACCGGAAACGGGCAGCAGCATTTTTATGATAACACTCGAAATAATAAAAAAACTGTGGCTGCCAACTCTTTTTCCAATCGTGGCAAGTATGACAAAATCTCTCCTATGAGGTAAACTATGAGGATGTCCTATGTTCAGCAGTGGAATTTAATAGGCTGTTACGGTAACGGTAATCTTTTAAAGCCTATAAATTTCCTGATTTATAGCATGATCAATGGAGCTGATTAGAATTTGAAGAATTAATCAACTTTAACGCCTATGTTTTTAACGCTTTAAAATTATTTTATTAAATAATTTTCCGTCTCAAAAATTCTACGTGGAGTTCTGAGGCAGATTTGATATCTTCTTCTTAAGCCTGTAAACTTGCAGGCGTAAGGGAATAACATATCATTATCATTATCAGCCTGTTATCGTCACACTTGGCAGACAAATTAAAAATCACGAACTCGTATCGTAATCTCGATCGTATCGGAAACCTTAAGGTCCATTTGGAATATTCAATAGTCGCCTATAATTCAACACCCACGGGTTGAATTGTGGTGATGGATTCATATAGGCCGCTATCACACGGCTCTATAATATCAAAAGTGCTACGACTGAACCCAGGCCCAGCGGGTTGATAATAGCAATATCCTATACCTTTAAACGAGCAATTCCTGTATATATATATAATCGAGATCTCGGAAACGGCTCCAATGGTTTCATAAAATTTAGTATCCAGGGAGTTTCGGGGCAATAAATCGATCTAGCTAGGATTTATTTTTAGATTTATTATTTTAACCAGTTCAGTTTTTTCTATTGTGTCAATAAGATCAATAACTATTATTCATGTAATTTGTATATAAATGTCATTTAAAAAAAAACGGAGCAAAGCTCGATCATTCGGGTACTTTTTATTATATGAGTTTGTGGATTTTAAACCGTCATTACACAGATTAAAGATGTGAGATAATATCAAATAGAAATAAATGCTATAGAGAAGAAAATAAGAGTGTTTCGATCTCAACTAACTACTTATTTTGATCGATCTAGTGTATGTTGCTAAGTCTCCCGTGATGGATAGGTTGGTATCTCTTCATGGACGTTTGCCGCATTGGAGTAACCGTTTAAATTTATTATTAACAATATTACGGTTCAAAAAATAACTTTATTTTTTAAATTGTGATACCTAGTTTATGTAAGTGATTATATTACTAACATTTTAGTGTTTATTATTTCACTTATACCTATATAACAAAAAAATTAACGGTAGTCCCGTTGGCGTTATGTCAGATCCTTAAATAAAAACTACCATTTTATAATACTGGTTAGTGAACATTTATATATATATATATATATATATATATATATATATATATATATATATATTGAAATTTTAAATCATATAAATAACATATAAACAACAGAAACTTTTTTTATTCAATGTAGATAATAAACAACACTTATTGAAAGTCAATTTATCATTTACCACTAGTTCGCAAAAAAAACCTCTGTCCTGAGAAGAACCAGCAAGAAACTCAGCGGAACTATTCATTTTTTCAAATAATAGCTTACAATCATGATTACAATTAACAACACAAGACAAATTAGAAATAGCTTGGTAGCGATCATCCTTCCCAGGGGTTATTATCATCCATAAATTCCTTAATATTATAATAAACCTTTTTATACAATCTTAGTTTAAAAAATTTTGAACTTTGCGTATGACAAATTTTGGGTATTTCCCGGGATTTTGTTGTAAAAGCATATACATCGCCCCAAGAATGAATTAATGACTCGGTGGAGTCGAGTAACTAGTGCTACTAGCTTGTGTCTGTTCCTAGTATTTACAGAATGAATATCACTTATTTTTTTAACTACGTTTATTCTTGTGTACGTACATTATATTTTCATAAAGAGTTAATATATTAATTTTCTTAAATTTTTGTCTCAGTGACTCTTTTGGTTTTAAATTATATATTGATCTAATGGCCCTCTTCTGTAAAATTAATATAATTTCAGTGTCAGTCGCATGTCCCCATAGCAAAATACCATACGACATAATGCTATGGAAATAACTAAAGTAAACTATTCTAGCTGTTTCAACACTGGTAAGAGTTCTAATCTTTTTTTACAGCATATGCTGCAGAACTAAAGGGTAACAGCTCATTAGAGCCACCCGGCAACCTACCCTCACCACTTCGTCAACAGGCGTCCCCTCGTAGTCGACAGGTGGACCACGGGTGGACGCCGCGTTGTGACCATGAAACTCGCTTGGTCATTGAATGTACCTCAACCCCAACCCCCCGCGTCGTCAACGAGTGGAAATCGCGTGATCAACGAGTGATCCTTAAATCATACAATAAATTATACTTTCGAACTTCTTCTATAAGTTTTTCTTTGTTCATTTTAAAAATATACAACAATGCGTCCGACACATTCGAAAGGAAGACTCGAAATGAATGGTTGGTGGAGAGCGCCGCATCGCACTCACGTGAACCGCGAGTTGCCAGCTCGCGCTTCACGCGAGGCATGCATGCCAACAGCAAGTTATCATCGAGTGGCGATCCTGTGATGGTATGGAGTTGATGTAGTGAGCGCATGCCCATACAAGTCCATACGAAAAATACGAACCGCTCAAGGCGAGGCGGTGAAGGTCGGGTCCCGGGTGGCTCTAATGAGCTGTGACCTTAAGTCTGTTAGCTAGTTTTGATACATGGGGGAGCCATTGAAGCTTTGCGTCTAGTTTGATTCCAAGAAAAATGGTGGTATCAACAAGATTTAGTTCTACCCCACTTAAAATTACATTCGTATTAACATGTTTGACATTAGGAGTTACGAATTTCATACATTTAGTTTTAGTTCTATTTAAATGCAAATTATTAACATTAAACCAATTAACTAAATTAGCTGTAGCATTACTCACTTCGTCTTAATTTAATAACTGTCGTTTTAATTTGAAAATTAATGAAATATCATGAGCAAATAATACTATATCATGGTTATCCCCTACTATGTAAGGTAAGTCATTAATATATACAAGAAACAGAAAGGGGCCGAGAATTGAGCCCTGAGGTACGCCCATTTGTACAATCGACCCGGAAGAACTCATACTATTAATGACAAAATTTTGCGTTCTGTCACTTAAATATTAAATAATTAATTGAAGAGCATCACTTCTTACACCGTAGTGTTGAAGTTTCCTGATTAATGTTTCATGGTGAACATAATCGAAGGCTTTGGATAGGTCACAGAATATACCCAAAGCATCCTGTGAATTCTCCCATGCTTTAAAGATATATTTAATAAGCTCAACACCAGCATCAGTTGTTGAGCGACCCCTTGTGAAACCGAATTGATTTTTGTGAAGTAAATTATTTATATTAAAATTTTTTAACATTTGATCAAGAATAGTTTTTTCAAAAATTTTACTAAGTGTTGGCAGTAAAGAAATAGGACTTAAATTAGCGGGGTCCATTGTACTGCCAGATTTAAATAAAGTATTACACTACTACTTTACTATTCTTCATTAAATCAGGAAACAAACCAGATTTGATACTAGTATTAAAAATAATAGATAGTTGAGGTGCGGTTGCATCTATTATAGACGCAATAACTTTAACGGAAATCCCCACAGATTGGCGGTTTTATTAATATAAATCGTATTAAAATATTTTACGATATTTTTTGATGACACATTAGGAAATATAAAATTCTTTGTACACGTATTTACATTTTGTTTAAGTAATGATTCTGCGACGGTAGGAGAAGAATTCAGTGAATTAGGGGTAAAATATTTCTCGAAAACCATTGCAACGTCCTGATCTGATTTAGTTAATTTATTGTTAAAACTTAACTGGTAGTTCGAATTGCGGGAGTTGACTTTACCAGTTTCACTTTTAAATATAATCCATGTCATTTTAATTTTATTAGAAGCCGTCTTTATTTTGTTGCTCAAATACAATTACTTGGCTATGGAACACACTCTTTTAAATATTTTTTGATATTTTTTTACATATTCCCTAAATTCGACGCTAGGATTATATGAACTTTCATTGTAAAGTTCATATAACCTTCATCTACTCTTATGGACTCTTACTGTCGCCCATTCATTAAATGCCTTGCGATTGTTCAAGAAGAATGTTTTAGAAATAAAATATTATTAAATTCATTGCAAATAAGCTTAAATAATGTTCCATACAAAAAATCTGGATTATTTTGGTATGAAAGTGATGGAAGTTTTTTTACTATGTTACTTCTAAACTACTCCAAGCGACGTGCATTTACCGGAACAAAAACTACTTTTTTATTTACTTGCTTTTTGTGAACATAAGGTAACGAAACTAATTGTCCACAGTGATCAGAGCTGAATTTTTGAATTATACATTTATTAAACGGCTTAACATTTGTAAAAATGTTATCTATACATATTGCACTATGAGTAGATTTAAAAAAATGATCTAAATTTAATATTTGTGGAGGAAGCTTCTAGGAGATTGATATTAAAGTATCCACATATTACAATAGTTTTATTCTGTTTATTAAGCTTAGCGAAAACTTCCTACATAATTTTTTCAAAAGTATCATATAAAGAACATGGGGGTCTGTAAACGCTCACAACAATGAGGTGCTCAAACTCAACACATGCCATTTCTACAGTTTGCTCAACAAAGAGGCTCACAATATCTTTACGTTCTTTACATGATAATAATTTACTAGCTAAAATTAAGGAGCCACCTCTTAAAACCGTTTCTCTATTGAAAGAACTGACCACCTGGTTATTACTGAAGTTAAACATTAAATTATGTGCTTTTAAACAATGTTCAGTAATAAATAAAATATGAATATTGTTGGTATTTAAGAACAATTCAATTTCTAGCTATTTGTTTATCATGCCTTATATATTCTGATGCACCAGGTGTAAACAATTTTTATTACCATTTTGTGGAGTTATATAATTGCAACTATTAAGGATTTGTAAGATACATTCCAAATTATTTAAATTATTATAATTGTTAGAGATTACCTCTATTGTCTCATTTTCTAATTTAAATTACTTGGAATGGATTCCAATTTCATGTCAAATCATTATGTTGCTCAATAGGAACAGATATCTTGGTAGCCAAGTCCTTGGCTGAATTAATAACGTTATATTATAACGTTAACGAGATGGATAGACAATCACCATAATCGACGTTTTTTACACTGCCACTTTTAGGTAATTTGAGAGACGAATACTGTACATACGTGAAATAGTGATTCAGCCAGACAAAAGTAACTATTTCTGACTTCTACGTGAATTAACGGGTTCCGTTTTTATCCATTTTGTTTAGGAACGATAAAAATGTAAATTTTTCAAACGACTCATTTCAAATACTCAAAGATATAAAAAGAAAAAGAATAACAAAATGTAATGAATGCTAATTTAAGAACTTCTAAGAAAATTTTGCTGTTTAACTTTTTCAGACGTATTTTATTGATATTTTTGTTAGGTTTAAAAAAATATAATCAAATATTAGTTAGAGAAGAAATATTGTTATGCAGATTTTTTAATAATAATTCTAGACCGAATTTCGGTCACGGCTACCAATCTCAATGGAGACTAGCCATCTGCTCAGGACTGGATTATAGTGCTTGAGTATTTACGCAAACACAGGTACACTTCCTTCACTCTCATAGTCGTGACACAAAATTCGGCACGACCGAACGTTGATTAGGGTCAGTACCAACGGCTTAACCTGCCTTTCTAATACTGAGAGTTTCTTGACAAAAAATCCTTGTTAACCATTTTGGTCGGACCCAGGATTAAAACTGCAGTTACGACTGAGATAGTAATGTTCTATAGATACTATATATGTTCTGTGGCTAATATCCTCTCTGGTCATTGCTACATAATCAATAGGGTAGCCCTGTGTACACTAGTGGACTTTTGATTAACTTAAATGTATGATTAAATGAAAAAAAAAATCTTTATATATAACACAGTCCAAAAGTATACTAAAATATCACGTTTGAATTCCAATGGGTGATTTCAAATCATAAACAGTCTTCTGTACGACGCATGCCTTTCCGAAAAGCTCTAGCGCTAGCAATAACAAGCTGGACACGCTGGTGCATGCCCACAAATCTTATATTTTCACAGAGGTAAAGCTTTTCCACATTGCTTATCATTCATTTGTTTATTCATTTCAGTAGATCAAAAGTTACAGTTGAACATGGATTGTAACATAGGAGGGACATTTGCCATAGTTGCCACGCTTGGCTGTATGTTGGCAATCGCAATATCTTATTATATTTAATTATGTTCAGTAATATGTAGCTTTCTTTTTTCACCTATTACTGCACCGACGGCATGAAATAAGGTACTTTATTCGCTTACGCCATCTCTATAGGGCGGACAAAATACGACAGATCTCATAATCATCCTGCAGATTTTGCTTAAAAGCTTAAAGGGAAACAGCGGAGCACGTGTTGTATCCGTGACCTTTCGCCATTTCATCCATCCTGCTTTTATTATATTTATTACATGTTTTTCTATCTTACCATCACTCTGTTTCAATAAACGTAGGAGCCGTAATTTGGCACAGATTGGTAGGGTACACTATCTGAGGTATTCTTAGAGACATTTGAGAGACCAGCAAAGTCACAGAACGAAGGCTTGGTTTTGGTTCTGCTGACCTTTAGTTCGGCATAGTTATAGTTTGAATTACAATTGCATTTGCCCACCAATATGAACAATACCGTCGGCGAATTAAACGTTATTAAACGAGTAGTCAAACAGCTTTATAAGCAACGATAAAAATTTACGGACTTCCAGAATAGTAGATTTGTATCAGAAATCATGAATAAGTTACCTTTACGGGCAGGCTCCGGTCCTATAATGTTATCCGAATGGTTTACAGGGTCATAAAACCAGGAAAGTATGTTTATAATTTAATGAGCTTTAAACATATTTGGATTTTATGAAGCAGAATATTTGGTACGCACATTAATTGTCATAAATATTATTCAAGACCGCACCTGGCCTACGCATATATTTAGCATACGCGTTGTAATTTGATCTTTACATTTATTTATTTTTTCATTACGTCCTTGTAATAAAATAAAAATAAGTTAGTCATAGGACTGCACATCAGAATTGGAAACTTTTTAGCCTAGATTATTATGTATACTTCTTAGATTCGTAACGTTTTGAACATTATTTTTGTATTAAGTTATATTTCGCTTGACCATGCTAAGACAGCATGGTCACGCGAGTTCAGTGTTTTGTCTTCTTCCCAAAATTCCCCAACGTGCCTAATGTGACTTATATTTTGCACACGACGCGACGTTGTATCCGGTAAGCTTACTTCTAATGAAATATATAATACAATAGGCTTAGCTGCAATCCGGCCACAACCTTATATATAGTATACTCGGAATGAAAATTTCATCAATAGCATTTTTTTGTACTTATTTGCCGTCATGGAGTCGCTTTTGATACCGTATCGAGATAGAAGATTAAAGGCGATCTAGCTCCAATCATAATTCAATCCCAAAAGGACACCGATTGCCCACCTTGCTGAATGGCTCTAGTGGCAGTTTCTTGCCTTGCAGGGTCTCCACGTCTTCAACATACACGAACACGTCGGTTATCTAGATGTGTATAGATTCGCGATTCGTCAACGAAGAGACAGTTTGGCTAAATATTTTCCTCCTCATCTTCTTCATTTTGCCGGCGCCTAGTCCAATACAATCTCTGTCGCTGACGTTGTTGTGAATTCAGATGTGCTCGCCAAAGCCTCCGTGTTCGTATTACAGCCTGGTGTAAGCAAATCCGAATGGTCTGAGTGCTAACTTCAAGTCTAGAGGTGGCTCGCACTTTTGCTTTTACTGTAGTGGCGTCGATCGTTAGATCACGGGCTGCCAGTAATCACACATAGTGCTTCTGAGCAGCAGTCATAACAGTTGGTTGACCACTCGGTCGGTCAGCTATATTATCTATGCCGCGGTTCCTCTACTTAAACGTATCCACGACACAGGATTGCGATAAAGCAACTCTGCGTGCTATTCCTCTCGTGTAATATCCTTCTTCCGCTATTTTTGCTCATAAAACTTCTGATAATACTCTGGGCAGTTTTTCAATTAAAACTTTCCTCGTAAAAATATCTTAAATCCATTATAATTGACTAAGTCGTATTTCTGAATAAGCATAAGCTCGAATTAAATTTCTTTCTATAAAAAAAAACAATTAAATTTGTTTTATAATTTTATATTTCAATTAACTTAAGTTGTAATTATCCCTTTTAAAATAATCGTGTCGATTTAAGAATATCCATTAGCCCATATCATCCCGGTGGTTTACCAAAACGAAACAGAAGAAAGCAAACTAGAAAAAAAACTGCATTTTAACACGCTTACCAAACCTGGCAACTGTGCCAAACGTACCCCTTATAAGGAATTTATTATATTCTATAGAGTGCCTATTTTAATTAGTGGAATTTGAAAGGCTGAAATGAGTAAATGAATGAAATAAAAAATGCAGTAGCGTGACATTTTTACATTAAATTACGTATGCAGTACAGGCATAAATGAAGGAAACATTGTATCAATATCTACATATTTTTAATTTTATTTTGTAAATGGAGGTAACAAATGAGTACACAGTCCATCTGATACTAAGTGTAAACTTTAACCCATAAACTTCGATATTTATCCTCAGTCATCCCTGAAGACTAATATTTAATGCCTCGTTTCCAGTTAAAATGTTCAATGGTTCTTTACACTCACTATACGAAAAACAGCAACTTTAAGTTACTTTTTTACGCCGATTTTCCGTGAGAGCGTGTCCTCAGTCTAGCCAACCCATTCGTGCTACAACCGTATTGCAGCTGCAGCGTGGATCAGGTCAGGCGAACTATGTGCTCGTTTCACCCTTATCCTTATGTGTCACCCTTATCCTATCAAGAACGTAGTAATAACGATCCAAGTAGCTTGATTTTTTAGCCTGCCTCTGCCATATACATAAGAAATAATTTAAAAAAAAAAACAAATGATAAATTGTTTTAGTCAGCCCTCATAAGAAAGACACCAAAACGTAATCATAATACAAAATTAAAGGCATTCCTACTTTATATTTTTCGGTTCCCTTTTCAGATCTTATCGCATTTGTTTATTTTAGTAATTTAGCTTCTATTTACATGTCCACGCGTATGTAAATAGTACATCAGTGTAATATATCTTACGCACTTTATGCCTCGCATTGTAAGGTGTTCCTGTAATTCAAACTTTGGCCCGAAAGAATTATTCCTACGTTTTAAATATATTTTTGAATCGTTATAACTTATTTAAAGTGAAAAATTTGTGAAAGCCAAAAATAAAAAAAAAATTAAAGTTTATTTAATGGAAAAATTAGTTCACCGCACTGCTCAAGTGCGTGTTGGCGGATTTTTCACGTCTTCCTTCATTGTACTTCCCCATAATTTTATCTTTCACAGCCAAAAATACAGTAAGTATTTACTTTAAATTACAATAATTATTAATAATTTAATTACTGCCAGCGGGCATGGAACCGGGTAGGCCCTCATACTATGAAAATTCAAGCCATCTGACAAAAATTCGTAATATTCATTTTATTATATGCGAGATTTTCCCGGCATTAAATGCAATAATTAGTTGAATACGTAACAAAAACGCATTGAAAATAGTTCTTTTTACTAAAAAACCTTCGCAGGCGCGCACACAACAACTCACGAAATTTGACGTAATCGGATCATTGTAGAATACAGGATTAACAAGGAAACATTTTTAGTATTATTTTGATTAATAAATATTGATCAATAGCTTTAGGTATTCAAAGACGTTATTGCCCAAAAATTAAAAAAAAATATATTAGAAACCTGCGTATTCTAATGAAATGACTGATATTTAAGATTGTGATCAAACAAACATTTCTATTTTTATAAATATTTACTGCTACCACTATCTATAAAAATATTATTAAAATTAAAAGTCATCTACGGCTGAACTTTAAAAAAATTACATAAAATTAAGTATGTTTTATTGAGGTGGAAGCAAATTAATAGGTTAATTAAATTCAACTGCTGTGAAAATCTCTATTAAAATATTAATTGTCAATAAAATATAACTGTGCCTATTTAAATTTGTAGCTACAACTTCCAGTATCAATTTTTTACATCGAACTAATTTGCAACTTCGTTAGAATTTAAATGAGTTTTTAAATATTTAAAAATATTAAATTCGAGTGCCAGGAAACGTAGCAGTTTCTGCATTAATTATACTACACTACGAAGTTTGTGGTAACATCAGTTATTTTAAATGACGAATCTAATTAAGTCAACGTAGCTTGTGCAACGTGTTGAAGTTAAATAATACTTTGGCTAAAATATTTTTGTTTGATCCTCATATAAATTGCATACCACGAAAAGGTGAAGGTGTTATTTTTTTAAATTGTGAATGTGTGAATAGGATTTTGTTAGTTTAAAAAATTACGATCTGCGAACTTAGGCATAAGGATTGTAGTAAAAAATCCGTATACATAAATTGCTTTTAAAGATAATGTTGTGACCAGGATTAAGAAAGGAATGCTTGGGTGGTTTGGTCATGTAGAAAGAAAGAATGAGGAAAAAGTGACAAAGCAAATTTATATGGCAGATGTGAACGGCAGAGTCGAGAAGGGACGCCCTAGAAGAAAGTTTATCGACCAAATTGACAATATTTTGAAAATGGTACACATTAGAAGTACCCTTATCCGACGAGCATGTATGCGTAGATATATGGATGTAAAGGAGGCGAAAGGGGTATGTCAGGATCGTGCCAAATGGAAGTCCGTAGTCTCTGCCTATCCCTCTGGATGACAGGCGTGAGTGTTTATGTTATTTTTGTTGTTATGCTTTTAAATTTCGGATATAAGTAATATGTAACAACATTCTATATAAAACCTTACCCAATATCGTGATAGATACAACTAATTAGGAATAGAGGTAATGGTGATTGGCAAATGGTGATAAATTCGTAGTACATAGTCAAAGAAATAGACGGTAGTATTAGTGTGGGTCAAACTCAACTGGATGTAGGTATTTTCTAGCTGTATGCCAACTGGCATGATGAAGATGATTTTCCCAACTTTTACTGCTAGATTATGGATTGGGTTGTGGTCGTATAACTGATGCTGTCATAATGATAATACTATTTCCAATCACTGCTCTATAAAATTTATTTTATCGCTTTTGCATAGATATACTATGATAAGTCAATCAGCTGGAAAAAATATGTACCTGTGAGGTGGACATACCTTTTTCAGTTTTAAATTATAATGGCATGCACATCCAACCTATCGACGAAAATTCATATAGATATAGACAAAAAAAATATACAAGATATAAAATAAGAGCAATTACGTGTTTAATACAAAATAAAGTAATAAATTTTAGCTACTTTCTATAATAATTTTAAAATTTGTGGAAATATATTGTACATTACTTCATGTAGATATTACAAACGTTTATAATTCTGTATTAATATTTCTATTTTTTATTGTAGATACTCATAGTTGTAAATCGAAATAGACAGATCATTGCAAGATCTATAGATTGGCTTTCGGAATCAAGTGAAGAAGGAGGCTCTAAAGATGATCAGATGCGCCATCACACCACATCTTCCGAGATTCCACCTACCCGCTGCAGCCAACCACCCCGAGTGGGTACGCCTTATTCACCTTGGGTAACCAAATCCCGCCGACTTAGCCTCACAACCATCGAAACACGAGCATGAGAACATAAAGAAAAGCAACGAGAAGTTTCTGCTGAAAAGTTCACACTTTTGATCTCTATCTAATTATCTTTGCTCACCACAATCCTAAAAAAACGAATGCACAAAGCATGTTCTTTTTAGGTATAAACCAAGATGATATCGTAGTTCCGTAGGAAAATATACCGCGGAAATTAACTATGATTGCCAGGTTTTTTGCTAAGAGCCATAGATCGATTAACTAGAACACCATAACATGAGAGATATTATCAACCTTTTTTTCTTATAGAATAAGTGTGACAAACGAATACACAATCCACTTGATGGTCAGTGGAAGCTATGGCCCATTGACATCTACATTTATCCTCGTTTAAAAATCAAAACTTAGATGCGTTGTCACCCCTGAGGACTAAAATAGAATACGTCATTTACTAATGATGTAGTTGTAGCGTGGCTCTACCAAATGTAAAAACTTTACTTGATTCAAATATGAATTTTAATGCAGACAGAATTCATGTCAAATGTTAGAGATAAACATTTCTGCAAACATTTAAACACTATTTTAACAAAATAAAAATAATTTTTGTTCTATAATCGTTAAATTTGCAATAAGTATAATATCCAATATTATTTACACTATGGAATGTTATTAATAGTAGGAACGTTCACAATATGTGCTGGCTTTTCGTTTGTAAAACCCTTAGGGTATTTGGGGAAACACTGAAATACGTGTTTAATTATTTGCGTTTTAGAATATGCACGCTGTTTCGAGAAAATCAGACCATCAACAATTCTCCAATGGATTTATTTATATTTGTTCAATTTCTAGTGAAACGAGAAATAACATTTAAATATGAAATGATCATTACCATAATAAAAAAAACTAAAATTAAGATCTAAAACAAACATACAGTACTACTCCCCGCCGTGTAGTACCTAGAACAAGAAATAAATAATTTAATTATCAGTCATTATATTTTGAAGTATTATTCTTTTGAAATAATATATCATTTTTGATTTTACATGATGCATGTATAAATGTAATTTTCAGATGAAATTTTAAAATTTTAATCTTGATTTAAAGAACGAAGCTATTATATGTTTATATGATGACGAGATTATTGCACATTTTATTTTGACTTCATAAATAACTGCATATAAATTTCCATGTAATGGCGGCCTAAGAGAATTCACTGCCTTATACCATCCCGTGGGTGCCGTTAGAAGCAACAGAGGGATATTGAAGCGGGAAATTGGCAGGAAGGAGCACCCTTTTCATAACAACTTCAAAAATAAAAGATGACTGTGAATGTGTACACTTAACTAAAAATTTACTAAATTAAATCTTACAAATTAATTAATTAGAACGGTAAGCGGTTTTCGGAAAGCATATAGACCCGGATTATTTCCATAAATATAAAAAAAAAACAAGTAAAATGACATGTGTGAGAAGTCTGTCGTATAATAGTTTTAGAAATAATATTGTTAAAAAGGCAAATGATCACGTATTTGAGACGTAAATTAAAAATAACACTTTTAGTTTCAAATAATAAAACAAGTTTTATGTTTCTTTTTTTTCAAGTACTGCCATTCTAGCTAGTAGCTTTTAACTTGTTACAGCTTTCTACCCTGAAAGCCAGCCGGGTCCGTAGCTGGAAAGCGAGACAAGTTGATCAGATACTGACAGAAGTATATTGATTTAATATCTGTATTAGTATATAGTAATTTGTATTGAAATTATTTCTAATTTTGAACTAGCAAGTATATATCAGGTATTATACAGGAAACGTTTTCACCCCATGTGGCCATTGGTACAGGTAACACCGAGTTATATATCTCTGTCCACAAACAGCAGCGCTTGCAATGCGGTGTTCCGGTCTAAAATATATAGAGCCAGTATAATGACGGCCGATTTGTGCAAGGCACTTGACCTTGGAAAAGGGAGGTGACATCGCAGCCTTCTTTTTTGAAGTTAACTGCAGGTTTCTGAGGACTAAAGTAGCCACTTACCATTAGGTGGACTATAAGTTCGTTCGACACTTCGAATTAATGAAAAAAAAAGTTTGAACTACGGATATCATAGTACGACTCCCACATATTTTTCTTTGAAACATATCTGGGATACACCGTAATCTTTTCATATAAATGCTAATACATCCAAGTTTATTTAAGAACCATTGGAGTATGCCATACATCGTGATGTTTTACAAAATATACGGACTGAAATATGTCGACCTAATATGATTATTCTTGTAAATACTATTTACTGTAATATGTATATAATACAGGCTATCTAAGCAAATCAACTATGATTTATCATTCGTGGGTGTCGTAAGAGGTGACAGATTGAAATATATGGGACATCCTTAAAGTTTTGCACTTCTGGTTTCTCAGAACTGTTTGAATTTCGAATGATTTATTTTTTACTTCCTTTCCTTAATAAATTTCAAAAAATAGTCGCGAAATCATCTATTATTTGTTTTTAATTGCATTTTGAATTTGAGGCAATATATGGGAGAGGCTTATCTTCGCGGTGGAATTTTGAAAACCTGTAACTGTAATGTATAAATAAAACGTGAACGTTAACGCTCAATTGATTCGTAATATTAACAATGCTGATTTAGCAAAAATTTACTTCGCTGTAAACTTAAATTAGGAAATTTTTGAGTAATATTTTCAACCTCTTCTGTATGAGCGAAGTGAGATAGAAAAATTTAAAATTATTTTTTTACAATTTGCATATTTCTTAACAATAAGATCACTAACATTAAATACAAATAAAACACTTAAGTAACTTGAGTTCTGAGTGTGAAATACTAATGAAATACTTAAGTACCCTGAGTTCTGAGTGTCTTAAGAGCTGACCTTAGGATACGCCCGAAGATCGTTTTTTCTCTGAAGGCTTTCGAGGGATGTTGGTATCCTCCTGTATGTTATGCGTCAAAGATCAGGAACTATGACAGAAAGCGGCGTCAAAGTTGCGAGACATCTGGTTCTGAGATCGTGAATCCATCTACTACTCGTAACGATTGAGGCAAATTGTTCAATCTGTAAATTTCAGCAGTGTAGTTAAATATTAGAACTCATCTAAAATTGTAAAGTAATATGTATTGAAAGTTAATAAATCATTTTAAAATTCATCGTGATAGAACATATGGCTATAAGAAATATTTTCCTCCAATATTGCAACTCAATAGCTTATAACTTCATCTGAAAACTTCTGCAAACTGTCTCACGTGCACACATTGATGGTACTACGATGACTCGACCGAAAGTAAATTTGAATAAGGAAAGGAAAATAGCATATGAAACTTACTGACTCTCTTTTAAGATAGTATCAATGCCTTTGTAACCAGATCGAATATTCTACAGGTAGTCACGTATTGCAAAGCTACTACGTAATATTAATTTAAAATATGTATTTTCATTCCTATTATATTTATATAGCCACTTGCTTTGGCTAAAAAAAAGGAAGTTAAGTCTGAATTACTTGAAAATGGGTTTTTGAACGCGGTTATAGATATATTATGGTTGTAGATTGATTCAGCTCTGCCAGTAAAGCAAAACGCTTTTGACAGAATACTAACGAGAAACAGCAGCATAATAATTTTTTATTAACTGGCTTTACGGTTCTAGGTTCTAGCCTTCCTGAGCCTATCATTTCTTTCGGAATCGTCATTTTATATAATTTTTCGTCACAATATGCTGATGCGGCACATTGCGAAGCCCTTGGGAGATTTTGACGACAGCTCAACCTAGCGGACAGTTGATGACGACAGCCACTCAAGTTCGTAAAGCGCCCAAGCGATCAAAATAACTTGAGGTGTATATCGACATCAAAGCACTTGTTTCTTCGTTTTTTCTAATAGTTCACACGCGCGTACTCTTAATTCACAAAATCGCATCACTTTTACAAATCAAATTCCACTTCAAACCATTATTCAAGCGACAAAACAGGAGCGACAATCCGTCTACGGCCAAGTTACCGCCAAAACCCCAGCTCGATGATGCTGTGTTTCGTATGGTGAATGTTGCTTGCACTACTGCTTTCTGGTATAAAGGGTATAGAGAGTCAGTATCATTACAGGATGTGAGGCATTCTAATCTAATTCTCAGGGTTGACAAAGCATCTGTAGCCTTAAAGTTGGTTGTTGGTGTCCACGGGTTGGCGACTTACAATCAGCCTTTGGTGCATTGGAAGATTATTTGTCACTAAAACTTTAAAATACACGTATACATTACAAAATTTAGACGTAACGTTCGTTATGTTAAAACGGGACCACAAATTATAGGGTAGCCCGGATCAATTACGAATTGAAGGGATCAAATATGACGTTACAAATACGACGACTAAAATTGCAAGAAAGGTAAATAAAAGATAAAGTTCGTAAAACTGTATTAAGTTTCACTCAAAGTGCAGTAAATGTTCGAAATTAATATCTGTAGAATTTACACCACGAACGCATGATGCCGGAACAGGTCTACCACAATGATTTTTTATATTTACGGGAAGTCTACACATTTAAATAAAACTAGCTTTTAACGGATTTTATCGCGTATATTAATTTACTTTATATTTCCGATCTTTATTTTAATCTGGAGGTAGCAGAGGCTAACTGTGACATTGGGACGTCGAACACCACAGTCCCCCCCCTCCTGCGACCATATTGTCATGGGTGCTGTAAAGTACTCGAAACTTGGGAATATAAAATCCGGGAAAATACTTGAAACTTAGTAACATTATTTGTTGAAAATTTATAACTACTAAAGTAACACCTAAACGCACAACAAAACGTTTATTTTACGTTTTGTTGGGCGAAATATATTCAATTTTATTTAAAACAAAAGGGTACGTTTATTTTAAATAAAATTAAATAAATAAAATTTGTTGTGAAAAATTTGTTCAGTTCAGTTCAGTCAAACGGTTTTAAATGTATGTAACTAATTCACGAAGCAATAGACCACTGACCTGTAGAATCTTTCAGAGATTTAGTTTTGCAATTCAACGCTAAATTCAGAATTTAGCTCCAACTTTTGGCAGCGTTTACTGCACATGCAGTGCGAATATACGTAATAAATTGTTCTTTCAAGCTCTAAGTTTTATGTTGTTTTTATGTTATATGTACATACGTTGATTTCATTTGGAAATTAGATTTTTCATCTAACCAGATATAGTGGTTGTAATCAGTCCAATTCTGGAAGTCCAAATAGAGGTAGATTTGTAGAAAATGCCTTTCGGCATTCAGTTTGCCTTTTTACATAATATTATGTTATGCAAATAAGGCATAAAGTCAAAACTTTTACCGCACTAGAAGCAAATTAGAGTTTAATACTCCTATTTAATATACCTATTGACACTATAAAGTTTTAACATTAATTAAATTACTTCAATCCGTTGTACCTTTTAAGAAAAAAATAATAATTTTATTGTTAAATATGCACCGCATATGCATTATCTATGAGTCTATTCATTTTAGTTTTGCATGCCTTAGAGCAGAGCGCGTAGGTGTTCTACTAGCGCCTAAAATCTGGAATCCAACGGTTAGTCGCATGAAATTGCATCTAACAATCATATTGAACGTATTAATGATGTAAAAAGT
>CAJQZP010000603.1:0-42857 GCA_907164705.1 Parnassius apollo
ATCTCACAACAATGTGTACCCTATAATGATTTCTTAAATTTACGCGAACACTACACATTGAATAAAACTATTATTTACGGATTTTATCGCGTTTAATTACTTTAATTTATTTTTATTATTATCCCGACGTTTCGGGTGCTTTACAGCGCCCATGGTCACGGGGGGACTGAGATGTTTGACGTCCCAATGTCATAGTTAGTCCGGCTACCTTCAGTTTTTTAATATTAATTTTTGGTCCGATTTACGCAAAACGAGCTTATAGTATCATGAAGTCTTGCAGTGGTATGCTTGGGTTTGGGTTTAATTTTGTGGATTATAGGATCCCAAGCAGATGGTAGCACCCAACAATAGAGAAGATGGTTGGGTGCTACCATCTGCTTGGGATCCTATAATCCACAAAATTAAACCAAACCCAAGCATACCACTGCAAGACTTCATGATACTATAAGCTCGTTTTGCGTAAATCGGACCAAAAAATTAATATTAAAAAACTGAAGGTAGCCGGACTAACTATGACATTGGGACGTCAAACACTCAGTCCCCCGTGACCATGGGCGCTGAAGCACCCGAAACGTCGGGATAATAATAAAAATAAATTAAAGTAATTAAACGCGATAAAATCCGTAAATAATAGTTTTATTCAAAATGTGTACCCTGTTATATACATATGGAATGACATGATAATTATTTTAAATAAGTATTCCATTACCTACAGAAGGCACCATATACATAATTAATAATATAAATAATTATAAAATTAGAACTCGAGTGCAAAAAAAGAGAATTTAAAAGTAATGCACTAAAAATCCGAAACAAGATTGAGTAAAGAAAACAAAATTAAAAAAAAAGCTATAAACCAAGTAAACTACTTTCCGGAACCCATTCATTTTCTTTCGGTTTATAATTTTTAATTGGGTCCCTCCTGCTACTATACTTAATATTTCACTTAGGCAATTTTACATAAGTATAACTTTAAGTTGTTGTTGTACTTACAGATTAATATTATTCTGACTCCAATGAAACAGTGCATACCAGTTAAATCACATAACACACATAGGCAAAGTCTCGTATAATTTGCAAATTCTTTAATAGCTAATTCCTACACACAAGTTTATTTTATACACACAAGTTTAATTACTCACACAACACTATCAATTCAATATAAATCAAACATAAAGGAACGCGAATAACTATAATATCCTACTTTGCAATTACAATATTTCGGGGATTAACTAGGGCGAGCGTGGCGCGTGTTGCTGCCGTGAATGCATCTCATTACTAACTTAATCTAAGGAACTTGACGGGGACGGGTGAAGCAGGCACAAGTACTTACTAACAATAATTGAACGATTCATACGCTAAAGTTGATAAGTACAATTTCTTTGGTATTTAATAATTAAATTTGACATTGTTTTAGCTGCTGAATTTATACAAATATATTTATAATTTATATGAATTTATTAATTTAGAATTTTGAATATGTGATTTTATGGATAAAATTTATTTAATTTTTATTATACAATATTAACATTTAAATTTATTTAAAGGTGGTATGCGACATAGGCTTTCAGCTCGTAATATAGTCTGTATAGTTTAGGTACTTTGCTTATATATTTTTTTATTTTGTTTTATTCAATCAATCTTGTTTCGAACTTTTAAGTGCATTACTTTTAAATTGTATTTTTTGCAGTCGGGTTTTTTTATTTTTATAATTATTTATTTTATTTAAACCTTTTTAGTGCCTCAGTCTATTGTGTAAAGGTTTTCGACGATTTTTCAATGACTATGCGACTTAGACAGGTCGTGGTATATTTCCAGAAGTAAACGGTGTTTATTTATTACATTTTTCTTCAAAACTATAAAGTGTTTTTCGTTTTAAACGTGATTGGGCAACGGATATTAACAACTATTCTTTTTTCATATAAAAGCCCGAGGTCCGATACAAACATTGCACATTTTATAAACCTGTCATCAAAAACTTTATAAACCAATTTATTATTCCTAATTCAATTTAACCATACAACTTATATTCGATATTCGATAGGTTTGGTATTTTTTTTTATTAACGTATATTATTTTGCGCCAAAAATCTGCCATTTTGGTTATTTAAAAAAAACATCAAAGAACACTTGGGTTATTAATACGAACAAAACGATACCTTAATTGTGGAAATTCACCCAACCGTTTGAAAGATACGAAGTAATAAAGCAATTTACAAACATGCAAGATCGCTCGAAAAACATAACCCTTCCTTGGCAGTCGGGTAAAAAAAGTTGCGTTGATTTAGCAACAATAAATAGACACTATTAAAAGGTAATTAAATTAAAATTACCAATGAGAAACTACCGTTAGTACATAATTTTAATCTAAACTAACTACTTTTTTTGATGTCATTTGTCTACGTATAGTATAAAAATTATAAATAGCATGATACTTAGGTAGAAAGCGCCCAGTTTTATGCAATATTGAAAACTGATTTGTCCGATTCGTAGTTCGGCATTGCTTTTGCAGGTAATTTCTTTCAAGACCGATCACCAAGGTCTATTATATTTTGTCAATGGTGTGTACATCCATCATTTTTATAATCGATTAATATCTTTTTTTTATTGTAATAAAAATTAAAACATTATTCAAGCTGAAAGATTTCATGTTTAAAAATAAATAAATGTCTTAGCCCACTTTTAAAAAGATAGACTCATGATGCAAATGTAGCTGATTGTATTTTTTTTTGTAGTGAATGTAATTGGTCTTTGCCAGCAGTAGATGGGGCTAGGCTTTAATTCTTTCTAATAGTGGAAGTAATTTATGTAAAATGTAAAATAAAAGCTACAGCCGATATACGTCCAACGGTCCAACAACAGCGCACAGGGGGTCTGTCTTTATCTATCTATATAAAATACAAAAAATGTTTCTACCCATGTCTGTTAGAGACTTTGACCCCATCCAACCGATTTTGATGTTATTTTTGTGTCTGTTTGATTAGGCCTCCAGATGGTTTATATTCATCACAATTTGGACCCGGTTCCGGGAATCACCCGTTAGTTTTTAATATATCCAGCAAAATGCAAAGAACTACATTTTCGTATCAGAAATTGAAAAACAGGAAAGAAAATTACATCGGCGATCGATACGTGATCAAAATAACTACTTAATAATTAAAATGGGATAATAAAAAGTGGACCTTATAGCTATACTAAATCTAATATGTAAAATTAACAACGTGCAGAGATGTTCTATCAAATAAAAAATAAAACAGGTTGGGTAAATGTAGATATCTATGGGTTACAGCGTTCACTCATTATCAGTTGTACTGTGTGCTCGTTTATCACCCTATTCTATAAAAAATATTCAAAGTAAGACAATTAACAAAAAAACCGTACGATGCTGGCTGCATACCAAGTGCGACTTCACATTTGCATTTTCAATTTGACCAATATGCCACTAAGCATTAGTCAAAGTAGGTTATGATACAGATAGATCGAAGAATCGGTAAATGTTAAATATTTATTGTAGTTAAGGAAATGTGAGGAGTTTTTACCGTTACAGCCAATGAAAGTCTAGTACTGAACATTGCCTCATAGGGGGGGGGGGATCTGCCAGAGTTGCCACGCATGGCAAGCGGGTCGGCAACCGCAGTTCTTTTTATTTTTAATCCTTATTAAAAATACTCTGCTGTCGATCACCTAGTTTGTTTCCCTCTAACGCCTCTTACGGAATCCACGGGGTGATATGGGATGGTAATTACTTTTACACTGCTTTTCTTACTATACACGGTTTTTAATTTACATTTACTCGAATTCATATTTACTCAAAATCGCTCAGTGGTCTAAATTCGACCGTGATTCGTCAGTATTCTATCTGTTGTTTTTTTACTAATAAGGTGGGAGCTTGCGTTTTGTATGTGTCTGTTTTTATATGTACTATAGGTATGTTACGGGATAACTTCGTCAACTGTGAACCGATCCTGATGATTCTTTATTCATCAAATACATTATACATCAGAGGTATAGTTCCATATCAATTTCAGCAATATTTTCACTTCTAAGAATGACCAAGTAAGTTCCTTAGTTCTCTCATAAGGGTAAAAAAAACACGAAATCGAGTGTACTTATGACACAACTGAAGTAAAACTTCTTTCTCACTGTATGTACGAGTATTTATGTGTTTATATATGCATATATGTATATTTAATACATGTATAGACATATATAAATTTTCTACAAATATTTAAATTTATTAGCGGCTTCCTTCCATAATTTCTTATTATTTACCCGAAACTTCACAAAACATGAACTTTAAAATGACTTTACAAATTTTGTTCACTTTAAACGTAGATTATTTAATGTATTGAACAAAATATTAATTCGTAAAATTGTTCAAAACGAAATAAAATTACGGAAAATGCTATGAGCTAAGGCTATGAGAGAAAGAGAGAAAGAAAATGTTGCTGCTCCCTCTTGCTTATATCCACCACTCAACTCCCGTTCGCATTGCCCGATCACACCTTTCGTAACGTTTTCGTCTCGCGTTCGCCAGCTTACTCCCCAATTCAAAATGTCAAATCTAACTTCAAGGAACAGATAGGACAGTAGAAAAAGAATGAAGTATATTACATTTACATTCTGGAGTCGTAGTTTTAAATCTTTTATTATTATACTTACATATCTCTGCATCGTATGTATATCTCTATACGTGGTAGAACCATACTGCAGTTATATTAGTAGTACAGTTGTAACACGAATGAATTGGCTCGACCGGGGAAGGACCATGCTCTCACAGAATACCAGCGTAAAATAGTACCTTAACGCTGCTGTATTTCGTGTGGTGAGTGTAGAGAACCGGAGAACTTTTTTAGTGGAAACGAGGCATTCCATCTTAGTCCTTACGGGTGACAACGCATCTGCATTTTGACTCGTAATCGAGGATAGATGTAGATGTCTACGGGCCATAGCAACCACTTACCATCAGGTGGACTGTGTATTCGTTTGTTACCCTATCCTATAGTAGAAGAAAACGATACGACAGTGCGTAAAATATGAACAATCATAATTTTTATATATTAGATTAATTAAGAAGGACTTGAAAATCGTAGTTCTTAAATTGCCTTGATAACAACTTATCTATACATATTTAAATGCAATTAAAGAGCTAAATAGAGTACATTTAAAAAGTCTGACGATTTCAGCGTAACGTAAAGTGAGTGGGAGGGTCACAAATTTGCATAAAATAGTCTTGACATTCTCTTGCGTGGTCGATTTGTTTTTGAAGAAAATAGTGCTACAATAACAAAAATAAACATAATCTTCCGATTTTCACAAGCCAAAATACTTAAAGTATTCTATGAAAAGGAGGGCGCAAATGGCTGGAGTAAAGCATGTATACCGCACTCCGGGCCTCTCTTCTTTTCACTTTTTCCTATCTCTGACTCTTTCGTGCCATCCTCACCTATTCATAGTCACATTTTATGGTTATTGTAAAAACGTTCATAAGAAAATTGATAAAAAAATATATCTAGTAGTCACATTATTAATTTCACTCAAAATACTCGTCAGATTTTAAGTTACCATTACTGGGACCTCGGGCTGAATCTTCTGTTTCCGTGTATTTGACACGCTCGACTATTTCAATATGGCGATTTTTTTCGCATGTTGAAAAATTCACTACAAGCTTTGCATCACTTTCGAATCGTCAGTCCATTGAATGGGAGCATCTTTAAGGTTCACTTGACATTCCTTTTGAATTACCCTCATCCGACGCACTGGAATTAATGTTTGAACATCTGTAGTAGTTTGTAGTAGTTTTTACAATTTTGAATATCTGTAGACGCTTTTCATCGTATCAACTAATCTACAAAATCTAAGAGGTCTCCACGATGTTCGAGTAAATCCCCATTTAGCATCATGGGCTCCGCCAATATAATTGAGTAATGTATCTCTTCCAAATTTAAAACGATATTTCCACAAATTCACAATTATGTCTGGTGCGGCACCAACGCCCTGGATACCAGCTAGTACAGAAATAAAATCTTCGTTTAGTATCTTGTGTGTGCCATTCTATAATCAATCTACAATGGTCTTCGTAAATGGCAAATATTATGACAAACATTTAAAATCACAAGTTCAGAACTATCAGACCAAATAAGAAACTCATTGGAAATGTTATATAAACGAGTTTCAAATCAATAAGTATTTAATACGAAAATAACAGCAGTTAACGTTGTTATGGAAAATAGAGATATTTTTATTTAATATACAATTAATACGTATTGAAAGTACTTAATGCTTATTTTACCAGTGGTTTGGAAAATACCTCTGTCCTGGAAAAAATCAGTAAGAAACCCAGCGGGACTGTTATTTAAAAAAAAAGAACAATCTAATCTAATAATTAATTTTACACAGTAATAACTTGCTTATTCGTACTCTAAGCACAATAATTAACAACACAAATAAAATTAGAAATAGCATGGTAGCAATCACCTAATTCCCAGAGGCTATTGAAGTTAAAATTAAAGTTACAACTTATATACGTCCCACTGCTGGGCACAGGCCTCCCCTCATTTCTGAGAGGGTTTTAGGGCAAGGAAGTGTCCACCGCGCTGCCCCAATGCGTGTTGGCGAACTTCACATGTCTTCGAATTTTTTTTCTTATTTCTCAGACATGCAGGTTTCCTTCACCGCCGAGCACGTGATAAATCAGTACTTAAAATTGCAATTAACAATTTCATTGGTGCCGGCGGGGATCGAACTCGGTTTGCTCAAATAAGAAAGATAATGAAATAGATTAAGTAATTATGCATTTATATCGGCGAGAGAATCCCCACCCCATTACGTTCCGTGAGTATCGTAGGAATCGACAATGGGAAATTAAAATGGCGATGTCAGAATATAGTATAATCTGAATATAAAATACACAGACGTTAGACGAGAAGTTTACCTAATTAAGCGAGACACAAAGTAGAAATTTATCAATAGTTGTATAAGGTTTTTTTATAGAATTATTGTGACAAAGGAGCACACAGTCCACCTGGTGGTAAATGAATGCTGTGGCCCATATACATTTACATTAATTACAAATTAAGAATAAAAATGCAGATGCGTTGTCACCCCTGACGACTAGGATCGAATGCCTCTTTTTTTTTTCAATAAAAGGGTCTCCGGTTCTTACACTCACCATACGAAACATAGCGGCCTTGAGCTGTAATTTTATTAGTTGGTATTCTGTGATGCGTGTTAGCGTGGTTCTACAAAAGTTGAGGCGACACACACGTGCTACAACTAACATCGCTGCAGCGTGGCTCTACTACGTACAAAAAGGTACTACGATTGACAATTTAGCCTAAACGTGACGTTCATAGCCAATACGTTTTACATTCGGAAAGGCTGAGGTTTAACAGTGTATAGTGATGGGCTGATGTAGCAGAACTAAAGAAGTAATTATACAAATAAACGGTGAAACGGCTGATATAAAACATTTTTTCGGATATGTGTCTAAAATGGATCACAAATCCACCGTCAAACTTATCTCGAGAATAGTGTTCTTGATTGTTAGCGTTATTTTCTTAAATTTTACCTTCTTTACGTTGATCGTTATGTCTAATTAATCCATGTGCAAAACTAGCCAAGAGAAAAACCGCTATAACGTTTGTACTACTTCTCCCGGTGATACCTCGTTTGGAGATAAAAATTTCCTAGTGAAGATGAAGATATATCTCGAAGTAGATAGATAAAAAAAATCTTCAAAGGAACGCCTGATGACATTAAATTTTCATCGTTTCAACGTGCTTTCATAGTTTTTTTTATTTGAGATTTACCATATAGGTAAAGTTAACAACAAAATATGTATATAGTATATTTATGTATGAGTATGGCAGCTCAGAAAGAGCCGTGATAGCTCAGATGGTTAGCACGCACTGTAAATTACACAGTACTCGAGCAACCCGGGTACTATCCCCGCCGGCGCCAATTAAATAGTTAATTGCAAAGTTCAGTGCTAATTTACCATTCACGGTAAAGAGAAACATCGCATATAATATTTCGAAGACTGGACACTTCCTTGTCTCAAAACTATCTCAGAAATTAATAAAATTTTCTGTAACATGAAGTATATCAAAAAATCATAAATAATTAGTACAATAACCCCTGTAAGAATATAATGCGCATTGCGATTCCAGGATTATACTGATTTTTCGTATTTGCTCCATACATTTATTTCATTTTTTTTTCGTAAAATAAGTCATAAACCCTAAGTTTTTAAGCCAAATTACTTGTGTGAACTTTTTGACCATAGTAATAATAAACAAAAGCCATTACAAGCTTAAAAAACGACACTTAAAACTTAAAAGCTCGAAGTCTTCGAAACGCGATTTTCGATCCAGTGTGCGCCCTACAGTAGTTACAACAAATCTCTTATTTATTAACACAAAGTTTTGGCATCGTCGATAACGGTCAGACCCGTTACTAAAAATACTATTAGTACCTACTGTCAATCAATGACAAATGTAAAATATATTTTATCTTTCTCTGGAGTGCTGGGCACATCCTATCTTAATGTGACAAACATCATCGATAACATTGCAAGTTGAACAGTTTGGTGAGGTAGTTTTTCACCAACCAGCGCCCATGTAGTAATTTTCTTACGTACAAAGACCGCGAAAGATTAAAAGCAATATAAAATATTAGAGTGGTAGTATTGTTCATGTATTTTAAGTTTTTGTAATTTCATTGTACATGTGAAAATTTATATTTAATAGTCGATTTGCAATTTATACGCAATTTATTCATTTGAGCATTATTAAATCGGTACCGTTCAATAGTAACTTATAATATATAATTATTAACAAGATGTCTACTAGATGGCATTACTTCGTTATTACGTCGCGGTATGGTTATGTTAGTAGAGAGAAATAGACACGAACGCTTATAATTTAAGTTACTTGACACTTGACAAACTCACAAGT
The DNA here is from genome assembly GCA_907164705.1 of Parnassius apollo. Lineage (NCBI taxonomy): Eukaryota > Metazoa > Arthropoda > Insecta > Lepidoptera > Papilionidae > Parnassius > Parnassius apollo. Next base: position 8,957 of record CAJQZP010000603.1, read on the forward strand.
TTACATCACCGTAACACACTAACAAGTTAACAACTAAACTAAACACGTCGCGATTTATTTTTGAATTCCTTTCTTTTTGAAAGGATAGAATTTAGCAAACGTTGGTGGGTAACGGATAACTTAACTAGACAAAATGACACCTAGCAAGCCGGTTATTTGTATTAATTTAAAATCGGTTTATATCGAAATCTGACGAATAGAAAAAGAAAATCCTAATACTATATATGGCACAGTACGTATGCAAATTTGAATTTAAATGAGTTGGTTTTTATATTTCATATATTACACATTTTCCAGAAGGCTATGTTTATTTAAAGCTTAAATATATTCCATCTAAATACTCCTTGTAATAACGCATCTCTAGCCTCTTTGTTTGAAAGTAGGTTCCAGTTGCCTATGTAGAAGCCACTTACTGTCAGGTGGACTCTGAGATATTTTGGCGTGTCAATTTTGCATCATATAGCCTATATCATATATTGACACCACTGCCCATAAAGTTATTTAGAATATGATTTAGAATTTGAAGTGTGTTATTATTGTACGATTACGTTTGAACGTCTAGCCGCCTACATAACTACTATACTATATTAATTATATTTTTCTACAAAATAAGAGTGACAAACGAGCACACAGTCCATCTGATGGTAAGTGGTGGCTGCGGCCCATAGACATCTACATATTATATCCTCGATTACGAATCAAAATGCAGATGCGCTGTCACTCACGAGGATTAAGATGAAATGTCTCTTTTCCAGTAAATACAGTCTGCGGTCTCTACTACACTCACCATTCGAAACACAGCAGTATTAAGCTGCTATTTTACGATGGTATTCTGTGAGAGCGTGGTCCTTCCCCGGTCGTGCTGATCCATTCGTGCTCCAACCATACTGTTAATATAGCTGCGGCATGACTTTACCACTTATAAAGTAGGAATATAAGAACAATTCTGATCAAAACAATATTATTAGTTCGTGTGTAAATAGTAGGTGCTTATACGTATTTGATATAATAAAAGTACTTTTATATATAACAATTTATGTACACTTAAAGTAATGTTAAACGGTAAAAATAAAAGATATTATACAAAGGAATTGATTATTTCATATTGAAATTTCTTCCAGCAGGCCTGTAACTGGAAATATTTTATAAAGATTATACAAATAAAAAAACAGTTTGTGTTCTTATTAATATCGAACTCGGGAACTTTTCTTCTTTTAAATTTTTTAAAGAAAACTTGATTATAACTTTACGAAAGAGTAAAGACGACTTTTCATAAAGTCATCAACAATTTGGTTATTAACAACATTATCTAATTTAAATATTATTTGACATTTTACAAAAAAATTGATACCCCACGTAAGCATTTTCTTTTCTCTAGTGGAGGCGATTTACATATATAAATTGTACGCCATACAAACACTTGATCCGTACTTAATTCGAACTTGCGACCCCACAAGCGCTGTAATTCCGCCGCATGCATAGCTACTGCATTGCGAGCAGTCACAATCATTTATTGACACTATAGTCATATAAGTCTTAGATTCTGAATAGGTAGCAAAACATTCATTTTATGCGAATTGACAATAAACTTTTTTTTACTTTATTAAAACTAAAACAGCTATATCCAAATACAACAGTACTAAGACATTTACACATTTAGTATTTAGATAATTACTAGCTTGTCAGGCTGACGTTGTTCTGCCCTTTTCGACGACTCTTTGTCATGTCCTATTAAAAAAAACCTTAAATTCGCAAAAAAATTGTGTGTGACGTTGCTCGCCATTTCCTGATTTGTTTCCTGTTACGATGCTCACAGGATGATATGGGGCAATGGATATTCTTAATAAGATTGTAATTGATAAATATTAATCAATTGCAATCAGATTTTATAATTATAAAATAATCACTATTGAATATAAGTAAATATAAATATTTATTTATATGTAATTAGTCATATTAAGGGGATATAGTAAGTCAGCTCAAAATCTAATGCTATGTACCGACATGTTTGTAATCACTAATACTGTAAGTAGATAGGTCGTTAGACACTTATTTCATTAGGTTAATCATATTTATGCCTGTTTCTTAACGCGAAGCCAGTGGCTTCTTATTTTTATTACGGTTATTTCCCATTTTAATTTTATAGTTTGGCAAGCGTATTTTTAAAATTATTTGAGTAGTTATCACAAAGATGCTGCTTTTTATATAATAAGGGTGACAAACGAGCACACAGTCCACCTGATGGGTAAGTGGCTGCTGTGACCCATAGACATATAACCTACATTAAGAATCAAAATGCAGATGTGTTGTCACCCCTGCGGAAAACATGGGATGCCTCGATTCCAGTAAAACGTATCTCCTGTTTTATACACTCATCATACAAAACACAGCGGCATCAAGCTGCTATTTTACGCTGGTGTTCTGTGAAAGCGTGGTCATTCCCGGGTCGAGCCGACCCTTTCGTGCTACAACCATAATATAGCTGCAACGTGGCTCTGCTACGTATAAAATGCCTATCATCTGTGTCATTTCCTTTGCAGTATTCACGTTATTACGGAATAGTAAATACTATTTCATCTCATTACCATGCCCCCAACATTATCTATAAATAACTTCTTCAATATACGTCTGTCTAATCAACTGTTATCCGTTAGTCTCGCTAAAACTAAAAACGTCTCGACCGATTTTGATGAAGTTTTTTGTGTGTTTGAACGATTACTTTGATGGTTTAAAGGGGAACGGCAGATTTAGTACCGCATACTTTGTTTTCATTGTTTTGTTATAGAATGAATACCAGATATTAAGGCAATTAAGCCACTAATTTTCATGAAGGAGCGTGAACCGATGCTTCGGGAAGTCTGCAATCTGTGAACATGTTCAAGATCGTCCCCACCATTACATCAGATTTGATAAATCGCAAATCTTCGCAAAAGAACACCGATTCCTACGAAGGATGATACGCGAGGCTATTTAAATTAAAAAACATCCTAATTTCAACAGAGAGGATGGTTGGGTGCTGCCATCTGCTTGGGATCCTATAATTAACAAAATTAAACCCAAACTCAAGCATACCACTGCAAGACTTTAAGATACTGTAAGCTCGTTTTGCGTAAATTGAACCAAAAAATTAATATTCAAAAACTGAAGGTAGCGCCGGGCTAACTATGACATTAGGACGTCAAACATCTTAATTAAACGCGATAGAATCCGTAAATGTAGTTTTATTCAATAGAACTCTTATACATTGGTTTGAGTGTTAATATATATAAATAATTTTGGAATTCTGTGCAGTTTCCCCACAACGGTATACGGTTAACGCTTGCCATGCAAAGGGCATTACTCTTAAATATTGCTAAACCTGGGAGGAGGGTTTTGAGGAGGGTTCTACTAACAACAAGGAGCCCTTTTCCTCTACAACTTATTCACACAACAGACACACCATATAGCTATTTGGAAAAGGTTTTCTGTAAGGTGGAGGCAACCAATTATTGTGTCTCAGGAACCATTCTCCAGCTTGGGTTACTCAAATTAAATCAGGAATCTCGCTGTATCCCACCCATTATCTTATTTGTGTTTCTTTCAGACATGAAAATGTTGGGCACAACTTATGTCTATTGAACTTAGTGTTTAGTTTGTATTTCATCAATACTAATTTTATATCTATGGCCATCTCATGAAATAAATTATTGACAGATGTCATCCATGAATGAAGTTTGTGAAGTTTGCTGGGACAAAGCTCGAGATTTGAGCTTACATGTACCAGAAGGACCACAACAAAGATCCCAGCATATTGTGTTGCCCAATATAAGAATTTTCGCTTTCATGCAATATATACACTAGAAGTATCCCGAGGGAGAATAGATGGTTATAGAGAATAAACTCAATCTTCCTTCATGCTAAAAAAAAAGTAAGTCCCGCCATTTTTCCACTAAAACTTTGTATTTATAGTTGCAGAAACAAACATGATTGGGCGCGACGCAATCAGAAGTTATTGCTGTAACTGCATTGTAAGTTTAAGAGCAGTGGGATGCTACTCACATGTTATGAGTATTATTTGGTACCTAAGCCATGCTCGCCATGAGGGTATTACCCGGCCTGCCCCCTTTTTAAATGAAGTTATATTAAGAATTCATTTATTATAAGTACAATAACATAAATGTACTTAAAAACAAAATATTTTTTATTTACCTACACTCAAAACCCCATCAGAACTTTATCATTATCAAATGTTGCAGTCCGCTGCTGAAAATAGGTATCTTCTAATTCACAACGCTGAGTAGATACCGATCCTCATCTCAGTCTACCTACTTAATGGTAGAACCACGCTGTAGCTATTATATAGTTGTAGCACGAATGACTGCTCGACCGGGGAAGAACCACGCTCTCACAGAATACCATTGTAAAATAGCAGTTTAATACTGTTGTGTTTCGTATGGTGAGTGTAGAGATCCGGAGACCCTCTTTTACTAGAAACGAGGCATTCGATCCTAATCTTCAGATGTGACAACGCATCTGAATTTTGATTCTAAATCGAGAATAAATGTAGATGTCCATGGGCCACAGAATTCACTAACCATCAGGTGGACTGTCTGTTCGATTGTCACCCTTGTTCTGTAAAAAAACGGTTAGTAAAGCACTACAGAGTAGCGAAAAGCAATATAGAATATTTACTTTATCACAAAAACAAAGTTTATTTGCCTATATGTAACGATCTACATAGGTACACTAGGAGAGGTTTTGGCCGTCGACGGATTGTTGTACAATTTGTCGCTCCTGTTTTGTTGCTTGAATAATGGTTTGAAGTAGATTTTGATTTGTAAAAGTGATGCAATTTTGTCTATGGAGCCGTGGTAGCTCAGATGGTTAGCGCTCGCTGTAAATTTCACAGTACGCGAGCAAAACCCCGCCGGCACCAATGAAATTGTTAATTGCAATTTTTAGTGCTGATTTACCACGTGCTCGGCGGTGAAGGAAAACATCGTAAGGAAACCTGCATGTCCGAGAAATAAGAAAAATAATTCGAAGACTTGTGAAGTTCGCCAACACGTAGGTATTGGGGCAGCGCGGCGGACACTTCCTTGTCCTAAAACCCTCTCAGAAATGAGGGAAGGCCTGTGCCCAGCAGTGGGACGTATATAGGCTGTAACTTTACTTTACTTTTTATGCAATTTTGTAAATTGTCTGCGCGTGTGAACTATTAGAGAAAACGACGAAACAAGTGGTTTGATGTTGAGGGACGCATCAGCATATTGTGATGAAAAAAAAATATGCAAAAACGAAGATTACGAAAGAAATGATAGGCTCAGAAGGTCTAGAACCCAAAGCCGTAAAGCCAGTTAAATAAAAAAAATTGTAACACTAGTTCATAATATTATATATTAGTCTATGGTCTATGTAGATAATCTTAAAAATTAAAACTGTTTATAACTTTTATCTCTCAAGTTCTAAAAATCATTTAAAAGGGGTTTGTCTATCCTACTATCTATCATTTAAAACCAAAAATATCCCAAAACACGAAAATTTATTAGCGGTACGAAACTCACATAGGTACAAGCCTGCCATTCCGCTTTATATTTGAACCCACTAGATGGCGCTGTAGTCAAGATTCGAAGTCGGGGTTAATTGCTAGTACTCGTAATCCTATACCTTTAAAAGAGCAATTCTTATATATATATATATATATATATATATATATATATATATATATATAATCGGAAAATCGATCTAGCTAGGATTTATTTTTAGAAAATGTCTTTTTGTCCATGTTTTTAGGCAATGAAAAACTGCTACAATATCGTTAAAATAAGAAGGTAAATTTTGGCACTTTATTAATGATTACAAAAAACATCTTTGGATTACAAATAACTAAATTTGTAGATTGGGCGGTCTTAAAATCGTGATACCATGGTTCGAGCCCAGACCGACCGACCGACTTCTTTTAATTTTTTTTCAAGATCCTTTCTTTTTTGAGAAAATCTATTTTTTCGTGCCCTTTTTTTTAGTATTTTTTAAAAACACGAAAATTTAAATAAAACTAATTGCATTCATGATTTTTATTCAAATAACCAGTTCAGTTTTTTTCTATTACGTCGCTACGATCAAAAAATATTCGTATTTCATCAGTATGTAATTTGTATCTAAATATAATTTCCAAAACACACGAATTTAAAAATAAACGAGCGAAAATACCGGTCAACCGGGTACTATAATAAAATCGTAAACAATTTTTGCTTGTTTATCTGTGCGTTTGTGCACGCTAATCTCCAAAAAGGTCGAACTACTTTGGATTGTGTAAGTAGGACGTATCATAAGATATTGCGTATAAAGATAAACTTAAGCTAACGTCTTATACCGTTTGCTTAATTTGAATTGGTTGAGAAATTAAAATATATGTAATCATATCTGAACGTTAAGGTGCACCTAGCACGCTCAATGTGATGCGCGCACAATCGGTGGAAAAGTGCTGCTTGGCCGTTTTAGTTGAATAAAGACTTCGCCCAAGGAATACCACAAAGTATACCTGAAACCTTCTTATCAAGTTTTAAAGCAAACGTGACAATAAGTCGTAATCTCCTGAACGCAGCTCAGCCGAGTTGAACCCGGCGGTCCAATTTCAACCGACAGATCAATTGTGTTGGATTATATAATAGATGTGAACAGTCTATGATAAATACTTGTTAATTAAAAATAAAAGACGGAGAAGAAGACAAACAGTCGTAACCTAATTGACTGTTACATGTTTGTAACTATTGTTACTTTGGTTGGTGTTGCTTTTGTGCAATTGCAGATTTTAAATTGTTTAAAGTTTTTTATAGGACAGGGTGACAAACGAGCACACAGTGCACCTAATCGTAAGCGGTTGCTGTGACCCATAGACATCTACATCTATCCTCGATTACGAATCAAAATGCAGATGCGTTGTTATCCCTGAGGACTAAGATGGGATGCCTATTTTACAGTAAAAAGGGTCTCTGGTTCTCTACACTCACCATGCGAAACATAGCAGCATTAAGCTACTATTTAACGCTGGTATTCCATTAGGCATTCGGTAGGCCCATTCGTGCTACAACTATCCTATTAATATAACTTCAGCATGGCTCTTCCACGTATAAAATTTGCATATAAGCCATTTCATTATAAAATTTGAGTGACAAACGAACTTAAGGTTCACTTGACGGGTAGTAACTACTGCTGTCTATAGTAGACAACTTCAGCCTGTAATTATATTGGTTCTCTATACTCCTTTTTATTTTGCAAAAAAAAAGGTAAGAGGACGTCATCCGCCAAAACGCACTCCTTGGCAGGAAGGTAAGCCCACCACCTAGTAATTTCAGCTAATGTTAAGCCATTACCACAAATAAAGCGCAAGATAAGACGTGTTAGGTGTGAATCTCAATATGAACGTCTTCGCAGGGCCAGCTCTCTGTCTGCGTTACCAACTTAATCTGTATACATTAATCCCAATGAATTTGCGTCCAACTTTGTAAAAAGGTATTTTATACCACCGTCTTAGAATATATACTGGCGTATAACTTTACGTTTTAAACTGTAAATAAATAAAATAATAAATATAAGAGGTCAACCTTAGTTTTGACGCATGCAATATCTAAATGATATTTTTATAATTGTAATGTTAAATCCGCAACTACTTAATATGTCAACTCATTCTTTTTTTATTTCGAAACCTATTTGTATTTTCTTTTTCCTTAGCTTCCTGCTCTTCAAATGCTCGCCATAATGTAATCACCAATTAAATCAACTCGCTATGCTGTTATATAGAATTCCTTCTAAGGAGCCGAATCACTGACTTTCATAACACAGGTTATCCTAGCATAAAATTTAGTGGATCAACTTATCTATAAGTCCCTTATGCTAGCTATCTTGTTACAATTTATCTACGATAACATTGTGTTATTTTAAGGCTTTATTTCTTAATAAATTATTATTATTATTAAACCTATTACACGTATGTATGATTGTATGTTAACAAAATAAAGTTACACCTACATACATACGTCCCCATGATAGGCACATGCCTCCTCTAATTTTCGAGAGGGTTATAAAGTAATTTGACCCCCGAATTTGAACCGCGCTGTTTCAACGAGTATATATTTTAGTAAAAATTAATAAGAAGTTATTGGGTTTAGGACGTAACATAATTTCTATTGTATATGTGCAGCATGCAAAGAGACTTGAGCGGCCATTGGGAACATTGTCATATAAAAACTTTGATCACGTATGTCGATAACGTTCTCTAGCTTTAAATAGCAAAAATAAGTATTAAAATATTTAAAACCAACTTCAGCGCATTCATTATTTTTGCTCAACAAAAATTTTTTTAGCAAAAGCGGCACTAGACTGAACGCCTTGTTACGCATGGATTACGATGTTGATGCTTTGTCCCGTCTTTTTTATAAAATAGGGTGACAAACTAGCACACAGGCCACCTAATGGTAAGTGCTTGCTGCGGCCCATAGACATCTACATCTATCCTCGCTTGCAAATCAAAATGCAGATGCGTTGACACCCGTGAGGAATAAGATGGAATGCCTCGTTTCCAGTAAAAAGGGTCTATCGCGCGTTTCGCTAAACGTCTTTGATAGGATGCGCCGCTAACTGGTGATAGCGTAAGAAATCTCCCAACCCCATTTCGTCCCGCAGGTATAGTAAAATATTATGGATAAAAATATTAATTATTTTGCAACATTCCGCTAACTAAATACAATGATGTGTCTTACTTGGATTGAAGACTATGGACTACGAAAAAATATTGGAAACTCCAGTAAGATCCCATCACGTACGAAGGATGGCGGGATAACCTCAATAAAACCACAGACGCGTATGTTAAGTCCGGTGTCGGGGAGTAGCGTTGAAGTATAAGGACGTACGGCACTGCCGACGTTAGTAGGTACGCCTGCTAAATATTAAAGCAAATATTTCCTACAATATAACATCGTGAGGAAACCTGCATGTCTGAAAAATAAAAAAAGTTCGAAGACTGTCTGTGTCGCGTGCCCGTACCAAGTTATTAGATAAGGCGCCTTTAACGCGAAGGTTAAGCACTCTTAATAGAATAGCTGAAGATAAACCTTCAGTGAATTCACAACAGTGCTCTTGTTTATATTTTTTATTATTAAAAATCAAAGATTTGCAAAGCATAATAAACAAATATCATGTGACATTTGATAATGACTGTTATTATAATTGTTTAAAAAAAGTGTTTTAATAAATAAATAAAAATAAATGTTGACCGTATGAAATCGTGGAAATAGCTTAGCTTATAAATAACACGTAAAAAGAAGGTAAGTATTAAAACCCCTTTCATAAAAGGTCTCTAAAGCGGTTATTACATTATACAATTTTTAGGAAATCTAATTAGGAAATAGGAAGGTGTAATCATAGTTAGAACGGTTAGGATCCGATTTAGTCAAATTGGAGGTCCCAATCGCTCTACTTCCTAAATTGTTTACAATTTAGGACAGTGTAATCGCAACGTTACGATTTAGAACAACCAGTCGGCGCCCGCGCATTGATCTAAGTGGAAATATCGTGGCTTCTTTTTTCAATATGTTTGGATACCAAACTTAATAAATAATCAAACTGCTTAGAATCAACTCTTAAAAAATTTCTACAGTCTCCAGGTTCGAACATATGCACTATATTCATATTGGATAGTTTTCTTTCTCAATGACAAGTATTCTTTAACCCAGCATTTTCTCTTTTTTCTTTTTTTAATATCCATTGTTCCCACCACGGCTAAGGCAAGTCCTATTTTCTGCTGTTTTGATAAATACGGCGCCATCGATCAAGCGTGTAACCCCGTCGATACTTCTTTACGAATGCGCTTCGTCACGATTTAAAATTCAATTTAGGGTAATGTGATCACTAGCTTCCAATTTAGGTTCCTAATTAGATTTTCTAAAAATTGTATAATGTAATAAGCGCTTAACATCACAATTTCTTGGTATAAATGTCATTAGGTTTTTAATGCAAACATTTTCTGAGGAAAAAATTCCAAGTGGTTTGAGGAAATGATTTCTTGAATACTAGTTTTAAAACCTTCCATTTAATAGCAAAAATAGCAAAAGAAACTCTCTTTGTACATTTCTATCTAGGATTCATTCAGCAAGTTTCTGCAATCCTTCCCGCGTGGAATTATTTTTAAAACTAGCATAAGTTTGAAGATGTTCTGAAAATTTTTGACTAAAGCACTGGAAGCTAGTCAACAACATTTTTGTCGTATAATATGGTCGTATCCTTAGTAAAGTGTATAATTTTTCTTACTTATCGTATATATCGAGGTTTCGTACTGCACTTACCAACAGCTATAACAGCTTGTTGATTGAGTATGTTTAAGTGATGCCTGTTAGCTAACATTTACATCAAAGACCTCATTATGTCTTGTGTATGAGTATAAGCTTACCTGATAAAACTTTTAATACTATAAAATTTCATTTTATAATAGATGATGATGTAATCTTAAAAATACAACTTAGCTTAAAGTTTTATATTTAATACTCCACCAAATATAAGTAATACCTTTTGATAGCTGTCACATTCTTTGAACTAAGCATTCAAACTGAAAAATCGGCACCTACAATTATTGATTCTAAATAAAAATCAATATCGATTCTTTAGAGTTGGTACTCATTTATAGTTTATCCACATATTTACCAGAATAATTTAGAAAGAGATTACTCAAAATATAAAATTAATCACTTTCTTCATATTTATTGCTAATTGAAAAGAGACAAAGTTATAGATAAAATACTACACTAGATTAAATATTTATTTAATCACTTTCACTAAAACTAGTTAAGTTGCCGTCGTCATTATCGTTGATTACATTAATTATCACTTGATTTTTTATAATGCCTTAAAAATAAATATCTCTTCATAGTTGTCTATCAATTTTCTTTGTTTTTCTATCCTTTTTTGTGAAGTAATTGCATTTTCTACAAATCCTCCTCCGACGGATCTCACGTGGCAAATATGAGATTCCTTCTGTCAATTGTCATCTGTCCATATCTGTGGTTGACGTTTAGTCATGTTTAATCAATTGAGTAGTATAGGATAGAATCAGTTTTATTCAATGAAGATTACAAGCATATTTATTGAAAGTCATTCAAGCAAACTCTCTGTTCTGGGAAGAACCTACAAGAAATCTAGTAAGACTTTTTTAAAAGCATAATTTATAATACGATATTTATAGAATTAGTATGAAGACATTTATAAACAGTATGGTAGTTATCACCTCATTCCCAGAGGACTCCCGTCAACTAAAATACAGTGTCACCTTGGTTGCGTGAAGCATTGCTGAAGGGCACATGGACTCAGCAAACCGTATTATAGCCTGCCATAAGAACACAAACATATATCTAGATCATGGCCATTATTTCTTGTGCAATCCACAATTTACTTATATTTAAATTAAACCTTCAAAAAGAATTCATCAATTGTAACATAGCAGAAAATATTGTTTCTATTTCTAAAAAAGGTATTGCCCGAAAATTGCTTCGTCTAAAAAAAATACCCTTTTATAGCATTGGGTGACAAACGAGCACACAGTTCACCTGATGGTAAGTGGATGCCGTGGCTCATAGACATCCATATATATCCTCAATTAAGGATCAAAATGCAAATGCGTTGTCAGCCCTGAGGACTAAGGTGGAATGCCTCAATTCCAGTGAAAAAGATCTCCGGTTCTCTACACTCACCATACGAAACACAGCAGCATTACGCTGCTATTTTACACCGGTATTCTGTGAGAGTGTGATCCTGCCCTGCTTGAGCCGACCCATTCATGCTACAACAGTAACATAGCTGCAGCGTGACTCTACCACGTGGGAGGCTTGGCAGGTGGGGTTGTATACTACATTATTTTGTGGGGTTATTGAGAAGATGCTGCTGCACATCTCTCGTTTCATTTCCTCTGCGGTTGTTGAACGAGCTAATCGTTCACCTGACAATAAGTGGATAGAACCAATTTCAAACGAGGAACACTACTTTTTGTGCTATCGGCGACAGTAGCCTAATGGCAGGGTGCGAAACGCGAACTCAAAAGTCGTGGGTCCGAATCCACCTTTCGACTACTGTGGGGAACCACTTCTAATACAAACGTTTTCAGCTTACCAGAAGTGGTTAAAGGGAATATTAGTGATGTTGATAGCATTTATAAAAAAAAATTACAGATGTGTTATCATCTCCGAAGACATAAATATATACCTAACAGATTGCTTTGATACTCTAAATTCGTATAATTATTAGACCCGAACGTGCAGTGGAGGCACTGCTACTTGGTGGTACCTAGGTACGTAGACGTACTTTGCGGAAAATATTGCCTATTAATTTCAAAGATCGACGCCTTTGACGCTGCCCTGAGCAAATCTGTTTACTTTATTTTTTTAAATTTTATTCATATTGGACATAGTTTAATCTTTAAAAGTGAGAAAAATAATTTATTTGACTTAGGTTTAGTTTTGATATTTACCGACAGGTATCACTGTTCACTGTTTATCTATACTATCATCTTTTTATATAAACGAAGATGTCCTGAGTGAACGACTCGTCAATGGACGCGCAGCCCAAAGCGCCTGACATAGAAATCTGAAACCGTAACCACCTTTGACGTAGGCATCCACTTAGAAAAGATTTTGCTGAATTCGACCCGAGGGTGAAATAGGCTGTCACATTTTGTATGAAAATTTTATTTAAAGGGGTGATTGACTCGATAATTACTGAAAGTGCTGTGTAAATAATGTATTGTGTAAATACTTTGCGATTTCTCAAAACCACAATTTACGGGTGTGGAGGAGCAGAAGTTGTGAAATTTTGTCTGCAAAGGAATGTTTTGCGATTTCTCAAAAAAAAGTCCTTACTTGTGGTTCAGTGGATTTTCAATTCCGTTATGAAACAATATTTAATTCTTTAAAATAATAAAATATCCGTTATACATTTTTTTCGAAAATGTTCCCTTATGGTTTTAAAATAAGGGTTCAAATTTGGGCATTTGTATTAAATTTTGTACAGTAGAAATATTGTAAGTAGAGCATAAACCCCTGAAATTGAGACAATTCCTTTTATTACATAGGAGTCCACTACGAAAGGATTTTGAAAAATTCAAAGCCTCAGTTGATCCTGAATAATAGGGTTTTAGGTTTTTTTTTCATATTTTATAGAGAAAAATAATGAAATAAGTTTTGTTTCATTACAGCCCTTCACAAGTCCACAGCTGAACATAGGCCTCCCCCAAGTAATGCCATAAAGTAAGGTCCTGAGCCACCTGCATCCATCAACTTCCTGCATGTCTTACCAGGTCGTCACTCCATCTAGTGGGGGGTCACCCTATACTTCACCTACTGGTACGAGGCTGCCACTCGAGAACCTTTTTTCCCATCGGTTGTCGGTTCTTCGAGCTATATGGCCGGCCCATTGCCACTTCAGCTTACTAATCCGTTGGGCTATGTCGGTTACTCTGGTTCTACTGCGGATATGCTCATTTCTGAGTCTATCACGCAGAGAAACTCCGAGCATAGCCCTCTCCATAGCTCGCTGAGTGACCTTGAGCGTCCTCATACGGCCAGCAGTGAAGGACCACGTCTCGATTCCGTAGGTCATCACTGGCAACACGCACTGGTTGTATAACTTAGTTTTCAGATTTTTAGTAATATCTGACCAGAAGATGTGTCGCAATTTCCCGAACGCTACACAGCCGAGTTGAATCCGTCGATTGACCTCTCTCGGTCGATGTTGGACTTAACTAGTCCCAGGTAAACGTACTCATCAACAACTTCGAGCTTAGTGCTCCCAACAACTAACGGCATAGGTGTGACATTAAACATGATCTTTGTTTTGTCCATGTTCGTCTTAAGACCTATCCGTTGGGAGGCACTATTGAGGTCATCGAGCATAGCGCTTAAGTCCTCCAGCGATTCTGCCATAAGGACTATATCGTCGGCAAATAAAAGGTGAGTGATGTACTCGCCATTGATGTTAATACCGTATCCTTTCCAGTCCAGTAGCTTGAAAACGTCTTCCAATGCAGCGGTGAAGAGTTTCGGGGAAATAACGTCACCCTGTCTTACACCTATATGCATTTGGATAGGTTTCGTACTCTGGTTCTGTACTCGGATAGCCATCGTAGCCCTACTGTACAAACACTACAGCACTTCGATATACCGACAGTCAATTTGGCACCGCTGAAGAGACTGTAGCACCGACCAAATTTCGACGGAATCAAAGGCTTTCTCATAATCCACATACGCTAAGCATAGTGGCAGATTGTACTCTTCGGACTACTGTACTGTTTGCCGAAGGGTATGTATGTGGTCTATGGTACTAAAGCCTTTTCGGAAACCGGCTTGTTCGGGAGGCTGGAAGTCGTCGAGTCTGCGTGCGAGACGATTCGTAATGACTCTCGAAAACAGCACGTAGACGCGGCTCAAAATGGATATCGGTCTGTAGTTCTTCAAGAGGGCGTTGTTACCTTTCTTGAAGAACAACACCAACGCATTTCTGTTTCACGCCTCCGGAGTAACGCCACCATGGAGGACAGAATTAAAGAGCTTCTGAAGGACTTCAAGTACCAGTTTTCCAACCGCTTTCAGAAGCTCCGCTGTAATTCCATCATCGCCCGGGGACTTGCCGTTTTTAAGGTGGTAAGGTCCGGGATATCATCGGTATAGTGTCGGATAAGAGGTGCTCTTGAATCGTTACTAACACTTGAGTGTGGCTCCAACAATGATGTGTACAGCTGCCCATAGAACCTCTCAATCTCACTCACAATCTCAGGTGTACCGGAAACGGTGCTGCCACACTCAGTCTTCAGCTTTGAAAGTTGGCTCTTACTGGCAGAAAGATCTCTGGCAAAGACTTTGGACACGTGGTTCCGCTCAATCGCTTTTTTAATACGAGCAGTATTAAAGCTGCGTAAGTCTCGCCGCGAGCATTTGGAGATCTGTCTGTTCAGTTGCCTGTATGCTGTCAAATCTGTTGTCGTCGTCGATTGTACCCTCATCTCCCGTCTAACAGCCATGAGATTATGAGTGTGAACGTAGAGTTTTGTGTTCTTCTGCGGCGGGTCGTGCAGAACCTAGCTCCGACCGCATGGACACTTTCCACGAGCTTGTCATTCATATCGTCCACTGCGTTGCAATCTTCTAGGCACTGAAAGCGGTTACGTAACTCGAGCTGAAATGTTTCGAAATTCTGGATTAGAAGACGAGGTGGACGGAGCGTTGACTTCATTGGACGAGACCTCTCCAACTTAATGTTTAGGTTCATTATGTCTCTAAACATTCGGTGATAGCTGCCAATTTTCACCCTTGCGATCACTGAGACATCATTGAACAGTTGGCCTCCGGTCGTCATAATGAAGTCTATCCCATTTTTTGTCGAACCGTCGGGGCTCGACCAGGTCCACTTCCTGTGGGGCCGCTTCTGTAAGGAAGAGTTCATCATAAAGAGTCTATCTTTCTCCATAAAGTCAGCCAGCTGCTGGCCCCTACGGTTCCGTTGCCCTACTCTAAATTTCCCTAAGTTCAGCTCACCGCTTTCTCTTGTGCCTATTTTTGCGTTGAAATCTCCCATCAACACCGTGTAGTGGATTTTGTAGGAATGCATGGCTCTGGAAATATCCTCATTCATTTCCTCCACCTCCTCATCGGGGTGTGCCGAGGTTGGTGCGTAAATTGTAAACCTGTATGACCTTCAGCGAAAACCGTTTGGTGATTCTGAGTATCAGGTACGCGACCCTCGTCGACACACTCCCAATCGTTACAACGTTGTTGACGAGAGACTTGTGGACGATAAATCCGACACCTCCTTGGGACAGATGGTCGCCCTCCCGGTGATAGAACAAGTTGCCGGACTCAAAGGATTAACCGTGTCCTCCCCCTCTCTTCGTACCTCGGATAATCCAATAATATGCCAGCGCAACTTGTCTACCTCTTCTTCCATCTCTAGTATCATCTCGTCAGTCCTCAGGGTGCGTGCGTTATATGTTGCAAGGTCAAGTCGTCATAGGTGGCAACCGAACCTCCACCGGAGATTCTTAGCACCCCCTGCCCAGCCGTTATCATGGTCGCCACCGTAGCCAGGAATAGCGGGGCCACCGGGGACTGGGGGCCGTTTGTTTGCGTCGTTGCTCATGGGGGGATATTTGCCATAGTTGCCACGTTTGGCCAGCTAGTTGGCAACCGCAGTTTTTTTATTATATTATTGTTGTTATTAGGAAGATGCTGCTGCCCATCTCCTGCCTGTCTCCCTCTGTTGCCTCTTACGACACCCACGGGAAGATACGGGGTAGTGGATATTCTCAACCGCCACTACACAGCATACATGTTGTAAGTATGCATATAAGTTTTGTTACTTGAAAATTAGAATAAATACATTTGGATTGAAATACATTTCTTTTATCAATTTCCAACCATCATACCATAATGTACTAAAACGAGGGTACAATTAAATGCGTGAAAAAAATATGTTTCAACTGAACGGTAATGGGGAAATTAGTATAACGAAATGATGATAATTATGAATTATACTTATTTTTGAACTTAATAAAAATTAGCCCATATATAGTATTAAAATGTGGAAAATTCTTAAAGAAAACGGTAAAGTTGTCTGTATATTATTGTGTATATATAGCGCTGAATTAAAGGAAGGTTTTGTTACGACAATACATTCACGTATACAATACGTTACATTATATGGTTTTGAACATAATTTTCCCACATTTTCAAAAATGTTATATTTATATTTTAAGTTGTTAAGATGAAATAAATAAATGCAATAAACATTTTAAGTGTTTCAGTATTTGAGTATTTAGGTGTTAAATGTTAATCGATGAAAACATTTTATTTTTTATTTTCCTACTGCTTCCAATACACCCATCAATAATGTCCAATTCGCCCAATAATACGGCAATATATTACATTACATATAATACAATAATTTAGCTCAAGGCGTGGCTGGTCTCAACGGAGACTAGCTATTTATCCACGACGTTCAGATAATATGTACGAACCTTTCGGTAAAGATATTCTATGATACGTACGTAAGTACCAAATTAATTTCGCCTTCCTTTACAATATCGGATTGATGCAATACCGGATTATCGATAACGCGTGCATGCAAGCATAGCTGCACTTTATTTTCTTTCGCTCTCATAGTTGGTGGTTGGTTGGTTGGTAATCCAACTCATATGTAGGGAGATCGCATGCAAAACTAACGGCTTTACGTGCTTTGTGGCCACAGGAATGAAACACCGCTAAAATCTTGACTCCGGGCTGCTAAGGATTTCTTGATAGAAAACCCAACTAATTTTGGGCTCGATCACAGTTATAACTCAAAGGTCGAAAGGCTTTTTTCTCGGTTGATTTTAGTTTTATTTTTCATTTGTTTGCAGAATGAGATATAATAGGTATCCTAAATTCATTCATGTTGTTACTGTAATTAGGTACTTAATGTTAGGTGTGCATTGAATTGTAGTATTTAATTTTTATTTCAAATATTTTTAATATTAATGGCATGATATATACTTTCATATTAATGGTGACTCATACGACGGTACCAATAATTGTTGATGGAGCTTGCTTTATAAGGGCTGTATCTTATCTGTTGGTTGAGAAATTAGGGTGCAAATTGTGGATTACGTTATAGCGGTTATTTTTTGTTTATTTAAAATATGAAACACAAGCGTATAGTTTGTCCAATTCATTTCTTAGTCCGTTTGTGAGTCCGTCCGTTAATCTGTTTGTGAACCCGTCTATTTGATCGACATATTTCGTCTAGATTCGTGTCTTTATGGATATTGGCGCCATTAAAATTATAAATAAACCATGATCAATATCATAACAAACGAATGCGCGGAGACAACTAGTGTTAAACACTTTTCATCGTTACTAATAACACTTTTAACTGCATATTATTATCCTAGTTAAAATCAGTTTGACTAGGACTGCAATTTATATAACACTAAAAATTATCCGCAGCTTCGCCCGTATGGAAGTCGAAAAACTACATCAATTCAAAAAATCACGAACGATGTGTTATTCCGGAGCCTAAAGTCGCATGAAGAAGTAATAACAATGCAAATAAAGTTAACATTATCACTACTACAGAATCATGCTTCATATCAGTTCTATAGAAACCGCACATTTTTCTGGTTATAACGCATAGGTCACTCCCCGACCAATTAACAATCTGTATACAAAAAAAAGTGTTGATACATTGCCCCAATGCTGCGTGAAAGAAAGACAAACCAACACTAACAAACTCGCATTTATTATATTTATATTAATAGAGACGCCTTTTTATTAGAATTAAAGACGAACACACAGTCTACATGATAGTAAGTGAATGCTGTGACCCATAGATATCTACATTTATCCTTAATTAAGAATCAAAATACAGATGCATTGTCACCCTGAGAACTAAGATAGAATGCCTGGTTCCCATTAAAAAGGGTGTCTACAATCATCATACGAAATACAGTATTAAGCTGCTATTTTATGCTGATATTCTGTGAAAGCGTGGTCCAACCCGGGGTGAGCCCACCCATTTGTGCTACAATTATAGTACACCTGAAGCGAGGCTGTACCACGCTTTTCATTACACTCGATTGAATTTTGACTGAATTAAAAACAAATTACAAAAGATTTACCGCCTTCATTTAAGAATACGAATCGATCATTTATATATTTACCCGAATTATTTGAAGAAGCGTTGGCGAAAGTTTATATTGAAAACTTATACATTTAACACAAAACTGAAACGTTGTTTGCGAAGCAAACAAATTTGTTCAAAAAAGTCTGGATCGACGTTGCTTCAGAGTGAACCAGATATTCGGGTTTATTTTCCAAATATTTATTTTCATCTCTATGTTCTATTTCAGGAAAGCTCTGTGGCTTATCGCAAAAATCCTACTTGACCTCACTGTTGGACCGTTTCGCGAATATAAACGTCCAGCGAAGTACGTAAACGATTAATATCTTTCCGAAAAACGTTGACATATGATAGGGGACTGTCATCTTTTAGAATAATACAAAAAAGAGTTACCAACAATAAAATAACCAAGAATCAAATGTCACCGCTTTTATTTAAACCTGAGACTATCTATCTAATATATTATGATTTTTTATAAGATAAGGGTGATAAACGAGCACACAGTCTATCAGATGGTAAATGGTTGCTGTCACATTCATCAAAATGCAGAAGCTATTACAAAATGCAAATGCGTCGTCACCCGCACGATTGAGATGGATCCTCACGATTGAGATGGAATTTCTCGTTTCCAGTAAGATAGGTTATTCATGAGATGGTTTTCTTTACTTACCATACGCAATACAGCAGCGTTGAACTGCTATTTTACACCAGTGTTCTGTGAGAGGGTGGTCGTTCCCCGGTCGAGCCGACCCATTCGTGCTACAACTATATTACTAATAACTACCTAAACCAACTAAACTAACTAACTACTAAACTACCTACAGCATGGCTCTACCATGAAAATAAATTATTTATACGCTTTATATGAATTTGTCCCCCGTACTTATATATGTATGTGTATAATATATAAGTACGGGGGTTGAGATCAGAGAAGACAAGCGCTGTTGTTTGAGGGATTCCCCTAGATAAGAGGATGTTACATAACCAGACGGACTCCTAGACAGCAAAAGGACCTTAGCACCTAGTTGGATGATTAAGATGTTTCCATTCACCCTTATGAAATATATGTGTATAACGGAATTTTGTAATTTATTTTTCACACATTTTCAGATATCTGAATAATCTGACATTTTGATGGTAAAGGACTAATGACTATACAATAATTTCATGACTAATATCAACTGTTCTCTTGAGGATCGTCATCGTGTTGTTTTAGCTTTATCAAACCTTAATATTATTAATATTATATCTATACATAAATACCATTGAAGTCTGTGTATGCCCGAGAAAGTCTAGAGTGACTGAACCTATTGTAATGAAATTTTGAGAGATCTATTCAGAAAAATTAGGAAATTAAAAACTTTCGTGTAATTCATCTGTGCCTTAAACGTTCATGTTATACGTCAATTTTTAAAGTATTTTAAATGCACACAATTTTTCACTTTATTACTATACTTCCAATTAACCTATTGTTTTATGTCAAACGTAAATAACAAAAAAATTTGGTAAAATTCAAAAGTGCACTACACAATGAAACACCGAAAATTTTGGAATTTCTTAACCGAAAAAAATTAATTTTATTAGTTTTTTTATCAGAGAGGGGGCGAACGAACATACGGCTCAACTGGTGATCCGTATGCTCGTAATCGCTCGGTAAGTGATTACCACCGCCTATGAACTCTGCAACACCAGGAGAATTGCAGATGCGTTGCCGACCTTTTAAAAAAGGACTGGGCTCTTTTCTTGAAGGTAAGTAAGTCTCTAAGGTAAGGTAAGTCCGTAAGTCATATCGGTCCGGAAAAATCTCTGATGGTAGTCGATTCCACAAGGAAGTTGTGCGAGGAAGAAAACTTCTTTTAAATCACACGGTGGTGGACCGCCAGTCATCTAGATGGTGTCGATGTCGCGATGTGGTGAAATTGTGCTGGAATTAGACCAAACAATTCGTCTGAGCACTCCCCGTGCTAGATGCGATAAAATACGCAAAGAGATGCAACTTCGCGTGAGTCAAGCCGATCGGAAAGAGGTCGGTCGCCGACGCTTCGAATTGCTCTGCGCTGGATGCGTTCAAATGGAAAGAGCTGGCACTGGGGAGTCCCGGCCCAGAGATGGGAACAGTATTCCATTAGCGACCGAACCTAAGCCTTGTAAAGTTGCAGGCGGTGAGCCGGAATAAAATACTGTCCCGCTCTGCTGAGTCCGCCAAGCTTTTTAGAGGTCAGTTTGGTCTTGTCTTCCAAGTGATCACGAAACTGCACGTCACTCGATATGTCGACGCCGAGGGTTCCGATACTGGCTGAGGCAACAAGGGGGAGTGCCTTGAAACTGGGGAGATAGATACGACGAACTGTTTTTTTTTGGAGGTAAACGCGCAAATTAACAAAAGTTATAACTAAACAAAATAAAATTAAACCGCCATTCACACTCCATGGATTCGCACATGATAGATGAAGAGATTGAGTTGAACCATTAATATTTTCAAATGTTATCGTGTGTGTGCGTGTCTCCATACGAACTTGATAAATCTACACCAGAAGCCACTGAAACTACTTTTTTAATGTAATAATAACAATTAATCGATATGAAAAAAAAAATCTTTTTGACAATGTGCTTTTATATCATATATACTCGTATGTTTTATATGATTGTTAGATATGATTTCATGCGACAAAACGTCGGATTTTAGGCGCTAGTAGAACATACCTACGCGCTTTGCGCTTAGGGCATGCAATTAAATAATTTTAAATTTAAGTAATTACGCCACGTTTTTGATTATTTTAAATTTAAGTAATTACGCCACGTGAATAGGTCCTCAAGAGTAGATAGAGTGGGTTGGTAGTTTCTAAACAATAATTAATCAAAGCGTCAAAGACTTAGAATCCTCTTAAACCTTCATCTTTCACTTCCAAGTGTATTTGCGATCGATGTTCTAGTTGTTTCACCCCTCAGTCGTCTATTGTTTTCAGTCTTTGTATTCTAGATATAAATGGAATGGTTATTATTTCCACTTTTTTGACTGGGAACTAAATTTTGCCGATATATCTATGAATAGACTAGCTGATATATATGTACTGAATGACCTTCTTAACGTCTGGAAAATGTAGTGTAGCATGTGAACGGAGTAGAAACTTATAGCACTGACATTTTATAAAAATAAAAATTTTGAATTAAATAAATAAATAAATTAAAATCTATCGAAATTGTCTTTTGTCCCGCAACAAAGGGTTCACGCGTACACATCCACATTCACGGCACCCGGCACCGCGCCAGTTCGTTTTGGACTACAGAGGCGTACGGACGATTTAGTCATACACCATCTTCTTTTTTTTCTCAACGCATTCTAATAAATTTCTTGTTTTGGACGTCTAAATAGTGATCAAACTGGCACACAGTTCACCTGATGGTAAGTTGTTGCTGCGGTCCGTAGACATCTACATTTATCCACGATTACAAATCAAAATGCAGATGCGTTGTCACCCGTGAGGACTAAGATGAAATGCCTCGTTTCCAGTAAAAAGGGTCTGCGGTTCTCTACACTCACCATACGAAGTAATAGTAGTAGCATTAATCTACTATTTTTACGCTCTGGTATTCTATGAGAGTGTGGTCCTTCCCCGGTCGAGCCGACCCATTCGTGCTACAACTATACTACTAATATAACTGCAGCATGGCTCTACCACGTATAAAATATATAATTAAAATATAATAAATAAATAAAGTTATTGCAACAGCAACTTCTATGTCCGTTTCGCGGCAGGTTTCCCGAACGATTGTGAGCATCCCGTGAATGTGGAGGGCACGACTTGTGCCGTGAATTCACGGCAATAATGTGGAGCCGCCATAATATATGTATAAAAATAAATTTTTGTTTGTTCGTATTTTGCGCTGCCATACCGGTAACGTACTACTTGCATTTCTGCGAAGGTTAAAGGGATGGTTGGACCCGGTAGGTGGCGCTGTTGTAGAATCCAGATATCAATAAAGCAGAAGAAGATTGCTAGTAAGCTATGTAGTGATGTATGTAAATAAAAGTCACCACTCACCACATATAACACACGAGATGTTTATTGTCCACAAGCACAAAGAGAATTTAGAAAGGCGGATAGCATACACAGTGACAGCAAAAGAAAGGAAGAATTAGCACAGAACAAAAGATAGAATTTATACAGAACTTGATATTGTGCACAATGAGACTACATATAGCGGACGAAAGCGTTACGCCACGTTATGCCGGACCGGCGCGAGAGTGGCACACGTCCTGCATCGGAAGCAGCTGCGGACTGACAGGGGAATAGAGATGAAGCGTATATACTAGAACAGATCCAGGGACTAAGTATTTAACGAGACTAGGTTGCACCTATTCCAACTTTTAAAATACTTGATCCATCCATCTAGTCTCACTGTGTCTACGCGTCGTACTCGTATTTTGTTGCCGTAGACCACTGAGTTATACAACACTAGAGGAGCAAACCACATTACCGCGCGTCGAAAAATGTGTAACCACTATCCAAACGCGACGACGTAGCTTTGAAACTAATAACAATTTTAAATAAACATATATCTATCTCACTTACACAAGTTACGTAAACAATATCGTCGCTAAAATTAGATAAAGATAGACACACAAACATGCAATGGCGGGTTGGTGTGGCTTACTATATTTAATTTTAGCTAAAATTCGCAATAAAAATGAGTTTTTTTTAAGCTTCAGTTAATTGTTTTTATATTAAGAAAGTATATTTTATTTTAAAATCTTTATTGCGTCCCCTTAGAAAAAAAGAATACAAAGCTTATCAGATGAGTTAGAAGTACATAATGATGAAATAAAACATATTTTTATAAATATTTTTTACTGTACTAATAAATCAAGTAATATAAAATAGGTAGTGAAATATAATTAATATAAAATTTATATGAAATTTTAATTAATATAAAATTATTAATATAAGATATAAGGTAGTAAAATATATTTAATAGATAATTCATGAATAAAATAAAATAAGAATAATTATTTTGTATAAAGGTTGAAACATAGTTTTTATTTTTAAGCAATCAATTTTACTTGTTTATTTTAAAACAAAATTAACTTATTCCATAAATTATACAGTCTCCCATTAATGTGGAAAAATCACAAAGGCGGAAAAGTGGCAACATTGAACCTAAATTGCAATATTAGATATTTTATTTAATTTTTTAGTGTTTTAAACGTTAATATGAATATATAAATTAAAACTTACGTATGGAAAGTGATTCCGCTTGATTTATTATGTTTTTGTGACCTTGAAACGCATTCTTTCACTACGCATTTACCCATTTTTTGTTGTGAATCGTTCGGCTTAACTCGGACGGCGTCACCTTGAACACTGAACCGACGTTCGCTGAGTATAAGACTGTGGCCTTATGTGAAGTGACAACGCTTTGGCGCGGAAATTACTTATCTAGTGTAACATATAAATCAATGCCGTAGACTGTAGTTACTAAGCGCGCAACTCGGGTCGTCTTTGCCTAAATCATTAGTTTGTCAGTCATTTGAATTTGAACCAAATTTTAATGAACATAAAGGTAACGTGACGCGCACTCGTGTTTGTTGTGTAATAATATATTCTGTCCTTATTTAACTAGACTATTCCGTAGTCTTTCTATCTTTGTCTGTCAATACTCGAGACTCGAGACTAGTCGGGACTCGGACTAGTTCAATCAAATACTAGTACGAGACTAGTCGGGACTCGGACTAGTTCAACCAAATACTTATACAAGAGTACAAGGCAGGCGAGAGTCTATTGTCAAATACGGTACGGACTCATGCGAATGTGATCTCGGTGGACGCTGTTTTCATGTTTACATGACTACATAACATAGCATTGGAAGCGTAAACAATTTGCGTTTCGATGATTATGTAATATATTTTGATGAATATACATTAAATAATTAATATAAGTAAATGTGTCATGCATGCTTTTAGTAGTATAAAAATGCGTTCATTTACCCACATTTACTAATCTATTATTTTATAATCGTTCGTAAGGAGCAAACTTCAGTCGTGCGCCGGAACTGACAAACTCACTTTTTATTTTTCAGAACAATTCTTTTTTTTAATGTTATTTATAAGAATTATGCAAACAATATTCTAAAAAAATATTATAATTAGGCTCGTTACTATTAAGATTATATGAGAGATAAATGAAAATAATCCACTTTAAATTCTCCCTTCCGTCATTAGTATGAGCTTTTTATACGTGGTAGAGCCATGCTGCAGTTATATTAGTAGTATAGTTGTAGCATGAATGGGTCAAGTAAGATGATAGCCAGCGCAAGAGGTCACCGTGTACACCGATTTAGTCTAGTTTTTTAATAAGGATTTCGTGAGATATTTTATCAAAACCTTTTGAATAATCGGTGTACACAGCATCCACCTGTAGCCCTGCATCCATTCCTGTGTAAACATTATCAAGATATTCGCATAAATTACTCTCTGTAGATTTCCTAGTCATGAAACCGTGCTGCTGGGTCAACAAGACTGGTCTAATGGTGATGATGTATAGCATCATACACAATTTTCTCAAAATAAAAAATGGTCTCATGTACTCTACACTCTCCATATCCAACATAAATACATATATAACTTTAATGATGCTATTTCACATAGTAGGTATTACTCGCGTGATATGGTATGTTTTACACCTTGTAATTATTGTACCAGCCAATGAACTTTGATTTTTTTTATTCGGATCTCACAACAATTGATACCCTGTTATATACATATGGAATGACATCATAATTATTTTAAATAACTATTCCATTACTTACAGGAGGCACCACATACATAATTAATAAAATAAATAATTATAAAAATCAAAAACCCGACTGCAAAAAAAGACAATTTAAAAGTAATGCACTAAAAAGTCCGAAACAAGATTGAGTAAAGAAAACAAAATAAAAAGAAAAATCATAAACAAAGTAAAGTCTACTTCGGTTTAATAGCCTATATTATGAGCTGAAAGCCTAAATAGCCTAAGTTATATATTAAGTTTAGTAGCAGACAGAACCCATTAATTTTCTTTCGGTTTATAATTTGTAATTTGGCCCTTTCTTGGCAGTCGGGTAAAAAAAGTTGCATTAATTTAGCAACAATAAATATAATTTAATTACCATTAAATAGACACTATTTAATGGTAATTAAATTAAAATTACCAATGAGAAACTACCGTTAGTACGTAATTTTAATCACCGATAACTATTTTTTTGATGTCATATATATACGTTAAGGTTTAGGTATAGTATAAAAATTATAAATAGCATGATACTTAGGTAGAAGGAGCCCAGGTTTATGCAATATTGAAAATTGATTTGTGAAATTCATAGTTCGGCATTGCTTTTGCAGGTAATTTCTTTCAAGACCGATCACAAAAAGTCTATTATATTTTGTCAATGGTGTCCATCCATCAGTTTTATAATCGATTAATATCTCTTTTGATTGTAATAAACATTAAAAAGATTATTCAAGATGAAAGATTTCCTGTTTAAAAATAAATAAATGTTTTAGCCTACTTAAATTTCACTTTACAACTTCATTAAGATTCAAATGAAGTTCATTGTATTTTTTTTTTGTAGTGAATGTAATTGCTCTTTTCCAGCAGTAGAGGGAGGTAGGTTTTAATTCTTTTTAATAATGGAAGTAATTTAAGTAAAAAGTAAAATAAAAGATACAGCCGATATACGTACAACGATCCAAAAACTGCGCACAGCGGGCCTGTCTATCTATCTGTATAAAATACATAAATGTTTCTACCTATGTCTGTTATTGACTTTGAATTCGAAATCTTCGAAATTTGAATCTAGGAATCATTCATGTTTGTATAATTCCTAGATGGTTTATATTCATCACAATTTGGACCCGGTAGGTGGCGCTGTTGTTGAGATCCAGGAATCACCCGTTACTTTTTAATATATCCAGTTTTATCGCTCCAGTGCGTCTTGGCAGACTTTACATGTCCTCGAAATATTTTATTCCTTAGACATGCTAGTTTCTTCAAGAAGCTTTGCTTAACCAATGAGAAAGTGATAAATCTCAACGGCCAGACGCAATCTCTCTCAGCAAGACTGTAGAGAGTAGACTGACAAGAAGTAATCGGAAAACGACCTGGTCCTGTCCAAACTACACTAAGACAAAGTGTGTCGAGGAATTATGGCTTTGACATTAGAATCTATTAAATTATATGTAAATTATTGGTCCTGCGCCTAAGCGCTCTTGGACGTGTCGGATTGCGATTTGGTGATTGTGAGGGAATAGAGAGTGCACCTGTGCTTGTGCATACACTTGGACATTATAATTGTATACTGAGCTGATAGGCTAGTCTCCGTGGACGCTGGCCGCTGCGACAAAGTTTGATTGGGAGGACACTCAACCCAACAATCAACCCAATTCTCAACTCAACCTAACACTCAACCCAACAACCAACCCAACTCTCAACTCAATCTAACACTCAACCCAACAATCAACTCAACTCTCAACTCAATCTAACACTCAACTCAACTAACAACTCAACTCTCAACTCAACCTAACACTCAACCAACAATCAATCCAACTCTCAACTCAACCTAACACTCAACTCAACTCGAGACACAACGGACACACTGATGATAATGACGAGGAGTGCGTATGTTTGTCAGTTTGTTCATCATTATATCAATGACTTGTAAGTTCTGTTAGGCGAGGAAATTTATATATTTTTTTGAACTTAGAGTCTGAATTGCTGCATTCATGTGATTATTGATCACAAATATTAAATATATTACGCATAGTTTCATTATTTGTGTTTGTTAAATCAGTAGGCCTTATTACACCCTACTATAGTAAAATAAGGCCTAGCAAGGTTTTTAGGAATGTTTAATTTTATTTTTCTTTGTGGCAAATGCAACAATTTTTCGTTCATAGTTTATAGAAACTATTAACGATTTTTATTAAAATATTATGTAGACCAAATCGGATATTTCTCAATTTTTTTTTCGAATTTCCTTAGGCCGTGTTACCCGTTGGTACTATATAATATTAAATACTAAAATGTCATGAAGTTTCTAAACAAATGTATCTTCTATATTTTTTAAGTTATTTTTATGGATCAAAATGTCAAAAGAAATATCGGTTTTCCCTTATCTCTGAAGTTGGGAGTAATTATTAAACCCTTTCTAAATCCCTTTTTCCTATTTTTCTCATGCATATCTATGTGACTTGGTTAATCTTTTATTGTACGAAACCATCGGTGATGAGGTCATCCTTATAAGTCTTCAGATTTTTAAGATGAAATAATACCCTTAACTTTAAACATACTTATTATTTTAAAATTTGAGTTGGATAAGTGGTGTAGAAATAAAATACTTGAAAGTATTTCGAGCCTTGGTCCGTGAATCTGAAGGTGGAAGTACTTGGAAGTCCTTGTGCTCGATTTTGCAAGTACAAAAATTGCAATTTTGGCTAGTTACCCATCGCTAGTGTTACCTTGATTTAGCAACTACAACCCATGTCAATTTAACGGTAGTGCCCTGGATGACCGAGCTTTGCTCGATATTTTTTTTTTTTGGCAATTATATTTAGATACAAATTACGTACCGATGAAATATGAATAAAACTTTTCGATCTTCTCGGCCATTATATTTCCTGTTTAAAAATATACTAAAAAAGGGCTCCAAATAATATATTTTCTCACTAAAGAAGGAACTTGAAAAAAAGGAAAAAAAGTTGGACCGGAGACACCTGGACTCGAACCGGCGTCTGTTATAACCTATTAAACACGGGCAAAATTTACTTCCGTATTCTAATGATACTGAAGCATTTTATCATTATATAAAATATATAAGAACTGCTCGTCTCGTTTATAGGTATTAGTAGATAGATAGATATCGTGACTCTCACGTTACGTCACGATACCTTTAAAAAATTTAAATATTTTTGATAAACAGACTAATGAAAATCGTATGCAGAGTCGTATTATGCAATCAGCTATGCAAAATGATATCGTTACGTAATTTATCACTAGCGCCATCTAGTCAAAATTACTTACTGTAAATGAATTATGTATTTTTTATTAGGTGGTAGGACATTTCTTCTGCATGGGTGTCCGACAGGGAAGGTACCACTCTCTACCACTAACACTAAATATCAGACCTAGTGTAATTACAGGCAGTCAGGCATTATATTTTGGTACTTGGATATGAAAACGCATATTTAATCCTCTTTATTTGATCAGGTACAGTAGAGTTCATAAATTAACCATTATTTAATTTGGTTCTTGATCGTTACTTTTGTTACGTTATTTTATATAAAATATTTTTTGCGGATTTTCGTTTCATGTTTAATATTTAAGTTTTTATTCCTGACGTTACGTACGTTCGGGCACATTACAGCGTCCATGGCCACGGGGAGGCTACGGTGTGTGACGTCCTGATGTCTTAGTTAACGAAGGCCATGTATAATATATATATATATATATATATGTATATATATATATATATATATATATATATATATATATATATGTATATATATATATATATATACCACAGCATCAAGTTTCCATCGGGTGGGCTGTGTGCTCGCTTGTCACCCTTATCCTATAAAAAGATAACGAAGTAGGTTAATCTGATCTACATCCTCCAAACTGCTATATGTTTTAAATAATGGTATATACAGCTTCAGTATTCCAGCTAGTCCCTGCCATTACTTCAAATTTGATACACCACAAATCCTAGAAATAGAACATCCATTCTTACCAATGAAAATTCGTGACGCTAATTTAAAAAAAACTGTTCTAATTTCAGAAGAGTTGTTTTGTGCTGCTATCCTCAGCTTGAAATACTGTATTTAGTAAAATCAAATTCAAACTCAAGCATTCTATTGCAAGGCTTCATCATTCATCATCATCATCATTACAGCCCTTCACAAGTCCACTGCTGAACATAGGCCTCCCCCAAGTAATGCCACAAAGCACGGTCCTGAGCCACCTGCATCCATCGACTTCCTGCATATCTTACCAGGTCATCACTCCATCTAGTGGGGGGTCGCCCTACACTACGCATACCGGTACGAGGCTGCCACTCGAGAACCTTTCTTCCTCATCGGTTATCGGTTCTTCGAGTTATATGGCCGGCCCATTGCCACTTCAGCTTACTAATCCGTTAGGCTATGTCGGTCACTCTGGTTTTACTGCGGATATTCTCATTTCTGAGTCTATCACGCAGAGAAACTCATAGCCCTCTCCATAGCTCGCTGAGCGACCTTGAGCGTCCTCATACGGCCAGCAGTGAAGGACCACGGCTTGTTCGGGAGGCTGCAAGGCTTCAGGATACAGTAAACTCATTATGCGTGGGTCGGACAAGATATAAAAAAATAAAAGCTGAGGGAAAGAATAGCAAAAAACACATCATATTCTGTCGTAAAGCAACAATTAAAAGCAAAAGCACCTAACCTAACAACAACGAAACAACAAAAATAGAACAAAAAGGAATAATTTATTTAAAATTTTAAAAGATATTTACAGTTTTATATAAAAAAAAAAATATGAAGATGATGATGGGTGACGTGAATTACAATTTTTTTTTAAATAACAAAGATAAATGAGTACTGAAACCGGAGCAGGCACACGCAGCACTTGAAGAAAGCACGCACAGCGGCTAAAGATAGCGCGGGCACTAGTAGGTGGAGGCGTAGGCGTGGCTAGACGACGACTTCAGATGAAGGCAGAGGCTTGCAGGATCCCGGGGCAGTGCGGCCCCCGGGATACGGCCTTTAGGGAGACGCTTCTAGCTTGAAAGCTGAAGCGAGACTCCATTTATTGGCCGATTGTTCGGCTTTTATACTTTTTGACGGATCTGGGATAAGAACGGGAAATTATTTAAATTAAAAGCAAATTTTTGTAAATGGCCAAGAGGAAAAGAGTATTTTTGTGGAAGTATTGAGGTAAAAACATCAGACCGGTAACGAATTTGAATAAAAATTGCCATGACAACCAGATAAACAACGATGTCAAAACATGTCAAATTTTGGTTTCAGGCTCGTAATAGAGAAACGGCAAGATTTAAGTGAAAAATGAGATATTATTGATTAGGAAAAAAGGTAGTGCAACAGCGCGCACGAAGCCCGAATTTACAGAGTTACGGAGAACTAAATAAAAGATCGAAAAAGGTAGACTCCATTGACACCGATTTAAAAAGTGCTGATAGCGTGAAAATACGAAGTGAAAATGATTTGTTATTGTGTTCTTATGGTTTAAAAACGTTACAGGATCCTATGGAAATAAAGGTGATGCAAAATATCCAGTTTTGAGGTGAATGCAGAAAATTAAAAATAGAATGGAAAAATAAATTTAAAATAGTGTAAAATGATATGTAAGTAGCATAACACTACAATTCTTATTAAAATGGTAGCTACGAGCCACTCAAAAAGACAGTTATCTATAAAAATTTATTAAATTAAGTGTCTGATTGCAATGTTAAAATAACAGCTTGTGACACGGTGCTTATAACAAAAAAAACCACTTGAAATTTTTGTCTGCCTGTCTATTTGTCTGTGTTTCTATCTGCTAAAGCTGGTCCCCGAAGGCGCAGAACTGATTTTGACGGGACTTTCACTGGCAGATAGGTAATGTTATAAGAAGTAACTTAAAGTAACTTTTGTTCTAGAAAAAGAGTTAAGGTTCCGCAAAAAAACATTTAAAACCCATGAAATCCAATCGTAATAAATTTGATGGGGGCGCAGTCTTTAGGTGAAATAAATGGAATAACATGTTTATATATAAAATTCTCCGGTCAGTGCGTATGTTGTCGCCTCTACACGTTGGCCAACACAGTGTTTTTTTTTTTTTTTTTTTGCGCCCGAAGCAATTAAAGGGCTACCCTGTACGTAGGGAGGCGGAAAATGCATTACGCATACCACGATAGCCGGTCTATCGTGGTTATGGGGGACTCACTGTCCTACCGGGGACCCTAAGTGATACCCCCTAAAAACCGCCTTTAGGGACAGGCAACCGGCTGATTAAGCTCTATTGTGCCTTATCATGAGCGACCCTCTTTTGGGAAAAAAGGGCGCAGGCGGCTAAGTGCCGCTGAGGGAGTGCCTACGAAGGCAAATTAATGTCAGATATTACAATAATTTTATTTAATTAGAGTTGGCCTGAGCTGCCAGGAGACAGTTCAGGTCGTTTGAGAGTTTATTAGGCGGGTCCGAGAGAGAGTTTCTCGGCCTGCGGACACGATAGCGAGAGGGGGGTGGGGCTGCATAAGAAGCTGCCTCACGAATTAAGTGGTTTGTGTGCGACTCTGAGGCTTTGAAGAAGTTCTCAGAGAGTTTTTTAAGAAATTGCTGAATTGTTGGGAGCTCTAAGTCCCGATGAAGGTCGGCATTGCGGACGTACCACGGTGCGTTCGCAGCTCGACGACAGAATAGGTTCTGAACTATTTGGAGTTCATTTAAAATGTTAGGGTTTGCGTGGGCAAAGACGGGGCCCGCGTAGGACATGACTGGTCGTATACAGACCTTGTAAAGGGTACGCTTGTTTCGAAGGGACATTTTACTGTGTCGGCCCAACATACTGTTGAGCCTACTCAGATAAAAACGTGCGTGACGGGTTACTCTTTTGACGTGGGGCTTGAAAGTGAGCCCTGTGTCTAGAGTGACACCTAAATATTTGGCGGACGTATGCCAGGGGACAGGGGTCCCTAGCATACGTATTGGTGGAGTGTTTTTGAGACGGCGTCGTTTATAATCGAAGTGAACGGCGGAGCTCTTCTCCGGGTTCACATCGATGCGCCATTTTTTGAACCAAGCTCCTAGGTCATCAACTGACTTTTGGATCTTGTTCCGTATGAAGGGTAGTGAGACACCTTTGCAGTAGATGGCAGTGTCGTCTGCAAAGAGGGAGAGTTGAACACCTTTCGACGGGATGGGAATGTCGTTGGTGAATATGATGTACAGCAGAGGAGCAAGTACTGAGCCCTGAGGGACACCAGCCTTGATAGTTCGCTGTGAAGAGAGCGTGCCTTCGTGTCTGAAACGAAAGGTACGATGTTTTAAATAGGAGGCCACGAGATGAACTAGACGATCGGGGAGACCTATTTTATAGAGCTTGTAGATAAGGCCTGTGTGCCAGACTCTATCGAAAGCTTTGGCTATATCGAAAAAGACCGCGATGGTCTTATGACGACGAGGATAGAAACCGCTGAGGATATATTCCACAATGCGGTGAACTTGTTGGGGACATGAGTGTTTGGCTCGGAAGCCGAATTGATGGGGAATGATAAGAGGGTCGCCGTCTGTGGGAAACAGGTAGCGCCTCATACGACTTTGGATGACTCTTTCGAAGAGCTTGCCCATTGCCTTGAGGAGGCTAATGGGGCGATGGCTGGAGGGGGGAGGTTGAGAGGCTTGCCTGGCTTGGGAATTCCAATCACAGTAGCCTCTTTCCACGTAGTGGGAAAATAACTAAGGTTGAAGCAGGCGTTGAAGATAATAGATAAAAAGGTTAACACCTGCTCGGGAAAGTGTTTTAGGGCTTGGTTGGAGATGCCATCCGCGCCCGGAGCCTTTTTTAGGCTTAAGTCCTTTGATGAGGGATGAGATCTCATCATTGGACACAGAGATAGGTTCAGAGGCCGTGGGGGGTGAGCTCCGGCGGCGGACCTCATCCTCCACTGCCTGGACGTGTGAGGGGTCGACGGGTTGAGAACTGGGAGAGCATTGAGCGGCAATGCTATCTGCAAAGCACTCAGCCTTTTCCTCGTCCTCGGAGGCAACCATGCCGTCGGGACGGGAGAGAGAGGGGGGAGTGTGGGTGATAGCGTCTATGCGGAGGGCTCTAGCCATCTGATAGTACGCTGTGTGAGATGGGGAGATATTCTCCATGAGCTTACTCTTTTCGAGATCTTGAAATTCAGAGAGGCGGAAGCGGAGTTTTCGTTGAAGACGATTGGCCGCGCGCCTATATTCGGGGGTGGGATATTTTGCTGCTCTCCGGAAAGCAGCTTTTTTGGCTTTTATTAGGTTGCTAATATGTAGGGGAAGCCCACTATTGTTAGCAACCGGACGACTCCTTTCGTTCTCCTTAAGGGAGGATTTAATAAGGGGTGGAGAGTGAGTCGACCGCGGTGTCGATTTTTTCGGGACTATCTAAGTCCGACGATAGGGAGATGGTAGAGTCCTGTGAGTCCAGAGCTTTAGCTAAACTAGTGTGTAATTCTAAAAAAA
>CAJQZP010000604.1:0-36078 GCA_907164705.1 Parnassius apollo
TTTAGTGGTGGCAGTGATTGTGGGAGAGAGATGTGCTCCACAAACTAGGGAAGGAACGCTTTTTTTCTCCACGCCTATAGATATTTATTTTTCACTTTTTATATAAAGATTTTTCAAAATATATTGTTAATTCTATTAATAGTCAGGCATTCAAGTTTACAAACATACACAAATAAAAATTTTATGGCATCTATCGCATATAATTTATACGTTTTAATTTTTTTTAAATTCCAAATATGCCGTGTAGTGACGGTTGAGAATATACACTACCCATAATCGTCTCGCACGCAGACTCGACGATCTCTAGTCTCCTGAATAATCCCGTTTCCGAAAAATCTTCAGTACCATAGACCACATACATACCGTACAGAAGTCCGAAGAGTACAATCTGACACTATGTCTCGCGTATGTGGACTATGAGAAAGCCTTTGATTCCCTTGAAATTTGGGCGGTGCTACAGTCCCTTCAGCGGTGCCAAGTTGACTGTCGGTATATCTAAGTGCTGAAATGACAGACAGAAGACATGCAGGAAGTTGGTGGATGCAGGTGGCTTTGAACCGTGCTTTCTGGTATTCCTTGGGGGAGGCCTTTATTCAGCAGTGTATTTGTGAAGGGCTATAAGGATGATGATGATGATGAATTTCTTCACTTATCGGTCACATAGTTTCGGGTTACTGAAGGTCCTGGTATCATTGTTAACCCTTCATCATTTAATAATTAAGTTTATGTGAAATCAAGTGGTGTTGCTTGGGTTTGAGTACATTTTCACAAACTATGGGCTTTCAAGCAAATTCAACCTAACTGTGGAACGACTCTGAACATGTTCACTGACTGCCAAATTTCAGGAGCGTTGGTGACATACCCTAGGCCTTACTTACGTTGCACTTCAAAACACACACGGAACAAGTAATTGTATAGACAATTGTATAGACTACAGGACAAACATCCAGACCTAATCCAGGAAGGGTTAGGTCTGGATGTTTGTTCTCGTGAAATTTATATATGTAAACTACTCCTACGATAATGGAGAAAATCCTAGTATGGTTTGCTGATGTAAAGAATCAGCGCTCCGGGAAATTTGCAGTCTGTGAACATGTACAGGATCACCCCGTCACTACATCAGATTTAATAGACCACAAGTCCTAAAGAACAACGACTACTTCCAATAAAGATTCGCGAGGCTACTGAAATCAAAAAACAAACTAATTTCAATGGAGAAGATGGCTGGGCACTACCATCTGCTTAGGATCCTATGATTAATAAAATTAAGTTCTAACGTAAGCATGCAACTACAAGACTTTAAAATACTATAAGCTCATAATTCTTTAACTGTACTAAAATTTAACTGAAGGTAGCCCTGGTTAACTACAATATTGGGACACCAAACTCATAAAGTACTCGAAACGTCGGGGATTTAAAACAAGTTAATATACGCGATAAAATCCGTAAAACTAGGTTTAATTTAAGTTTGTAGTGTTCGCGTAAATATTAAGAATTATTAATATTTCAGATCAAACTTCTAGAATATTAGCTCTTAAGCTAATTGAAGCATCATCCCATTGCGCAATAAAACGATTTACATAGCCCAATTTACATAATTTTTCGGCAATTATTGTAGCTCAACGAAGACAAGGTTCATAAACAATAAAAATCTGAATTAGATTTTTTCTTTTCTTTTACTATATAATCAATTCGGTGGCACACCGCGCTTGGCAGTGGTGCTCACCGCTCACGGAGTATGCACAGGCTATGCCTGTGGTAGGTGCGCAGCGCCTGATCTAGGCACACGCAGCGTCTGGAGTAGGCACACGCAGCGCTTGAAGTAGGCACACACAGCGCCCGGACTAGGCACACACAGCGCCCGGAGTAGGCACGCGCAGCGTCTGGAGTAGGTACACGCAGCGTCTGGAGCAGGTACACGCAGCGCTTGAAGTAGGCAAACATAGTCCCCGGAGTAGGCACACACAGCGCCCGGAGTAGGCACATGCAGCGCCCGGAGTAGGCACACGCAGTGCTTGAAGCAAGCACGCACAGCGGCTAAAGATAGCGCGGGCACTAGTAGGTGGAGGCGTAGGCGTGACTAGACGACGACTTCAGGTGAAGGCAGAGGCTTGCAGGATCCCGGGGCAGTGCAGCCCCAGGATAAGGCCTTTAGGAGATGCTTCTAGTATGAAAGCTGAAGCGAGACTCATTCTATTGGCCGATTGTTCGGCTTTTATACTTTTTTAGAGAGCTCCGCGCTTGACGACGGATTTGTGAAAAGAACGGGAAATTATTAAAATTAAAAGCAAACTTTTGTAAATGGCCAAGAAGAAAAGAGTATTTTTGTGGAAGTTTTGAAGTAAAAACATCAAACCGGTAACGAATTTGAATAAAAATTGCCATGACAACCAGATAAACAACGATGTCAAAACATGTCAAATTTTGGTTTCAGGCTCGTAATAGAGAAACGGCAAGATTTAAGTGAAAAATGAGATATTATTGATATAGGAAAAAAAGGTAGCGCAACAGCGCGCACGAAGCCCGAAATTGCAGAGTTACGGAGAACTAAATAAAATATCGAAACAGGTAGACTCCATTGACACCGATTTAAAAAGTGCTGATAGCGTGAAAATACGAAGTGAAAATGATTTGTTATTGTGTTCTTATGATTTAAAAACGTTACAGGATCCTATGGAAATAAAGGTGATGCAAAATATCCAGTTTTGAGGTGAATGCAGAATATCAAAAACAGAATGGAAAAATAAATTTAAAATAGTGTAAAATGATATGTAAGTAGCATAACACTACAGAGCCAAGCTGCAGATATATTACTGGTGAAATTGTAGCACGAATGGATCCGGTCGACCTGGGAAGGATCACATTCTTGCAGAATACCAGCGTAAATAGCAGCTTAACACTGTTGTGTTCAAACTGCTGCACGTATGGTGTGTTTTAGAATTGAAGACCCTTTTAACTGAAAACGAAGCATTCCAGCTTAGTCCTTACGGATTGAAGTGCATCTGCATTTTGATTGGTAATGGAGGATAGATGTAGATATCTATGGGCCACATAAACAACTTACTTTTGGGTGAACTGTGTGCTCGTTTTTACCCTTATCGTATATAAAACAGGTGGTAAAATTAAAAATTTTGTACAACTGACTTCAATACTACCGAGTCAATGTATTCGAAGTCAATTAAATACGCATTATTAAAAATAACTCAAAAACTACTTGTCAGTTATTCATTAAATATATATGGAACCACAAAAAAGCACCAGCTATCAGATAAAAAAATCATCAAAATCGGAAATGAAAAATACTATACTGAAATATATAATGAATACCCGCGTCAAATAGCAGTTTAATACTGTGTTGTGTTTTGTATGGTGAGTGTAGAGACCCGGAGACTATTTTTTTCCTGAAAAGAGGCATTTTATCTTAGTCTTCAGCACAGACCACCCAGCCTATAAGAAACCATTACGATTTTAATTATAAATAAATGAATGATGCGTAAAATACACCGTTAAATACATGTAAAGTTCTTTAAAATATATACATCTACTTTACATGTCATTTACAACACTAATCCCTGACTATAAATCCGTTAAAAGCGGAATGTGCCTAAGAAATCTGGGAATCCGCAGGGTGCCGCAGTGGCTTAGCGATTAGTGGCTGTGCTTGGAGAGCGGGTTTGAATCCCGCACGGAACCAATATTTGTATTGCCTACAAATAATTGTTCCGGGTCTGGATGTTTCTCCTTGCGCAATTTATGTTTGTAAACTGCCTCCACGATACAGGAGAAAATCCTAATGTACTTTAATTTTTTTGAATTCGGATAAGTAATTAGTTAATTACCAAACTAAACCTTGAAATAGCATACCTAAAGTTAGCGGCTAAACGCTATATTTTGGACATGAATTAGATTTACTCCCTGCAATTCCTCAGAGCAATCCCCGTGGAGTGCCAGTGAAACAAGCCGATCGGAAAGAGCTCAGTTGCCAAAGACACGAACGGCTTTGCGCTGAATGCGATCAAATGGAAGGAGCTGGCTCTGGTGAGCTCCAGTTCAGAGATGGGAACAGTATTCCATGCGCGGTTGAACCTGCGCCTTTTAATGTTTCTGGTGGTGGCCTCGCATCGCCGACAAAAACGTATGGAATATCTTTTTCTATACCCGATAGAGGACAATCAAATGGCAAATTCAAGGAATTATTTGTGATTTTTAGCCACACACTACTATTACGAAACACACAACCATCACTAATATGGTCCTGACTTCCAACATCAGCAAACATAATTTTATAATTGCTCTTGCTTCTACTAAAGCTAAAAGCACAATGTTATTTTTTATAATTT
Organism: Parnassius apollo; assembly: GCA_907164705.1. Lineage (NCBI taxonomy): Eukaryota > Metazoa > Arthropoda > Insecta > Lepidoptera > Papilionidae > Parnassius > Parnassius apollo. Next base: position 4,341 of record CAJQZP010000604.1, read on the forward strand.
CAAAAATCTGATCCACTGTGTGCAAGGCTTAAAATCATCATATTGTTGCGCGCCTAAGTTGACGTCTGGCACTAACGCCATCTGTGTCGGGTAACAGAGCTAGGAGAGCTTTCCAGAAAATGACATCACTAATCTTTCAACCGACAGCGCCATCTAGTATCGAGATGAAAAACTAAGCTTTCTAGAAGCCCGACACTCGAATTTACGGCGCCTAGTCGATTGGCGCGCGTATTTACTTGAATATTCTGGATGTTTCGGTGATAATGTGTATTTAAAGGCGCTGCAAGATGCGATCGAGGAAGTACTGAATTTGGCGAGACAAGCGAAGCTTCGGAGCGGAATAAAGTTGTTTTAAGTTTAATTAGTGTAAAGTGAATTAAAGTGTTAATTTTAGTAATTCAATCGGCAGTTTTTATTGTCACGAACCTCAATCTCGTAACAGAAACAGGCTCGCCGACAGGAGGAACAGGCTCGCAGACAGGAGGAACAGGTCCATCAGTTGAAAAAGCAGCAGGAGGAACAGGCCCGCCGACAGGAAGAGCAGATGCTCCTCGTGAAGGACATTCACGCTAACTTCGGGAAAGAGATAAGGGAGGTGAAGGATAGGGTTGCTCAACATGACAACCGCCTGTGGGAAGCTGAAACCCAAATCAAGGAAGCTAAAACCCAAATCGACCAAGTGAACAATTGGGTTGATTACGTGATAGCTGACGTGAAGAAAACGCTGGACGACCTCAAACTGGGGGATGGAATTACAGCTCCCGTAGAAGCTACAACACCTTCGCTACGTGGATTCAAAGTGCCGCCGTTCGACGGGACTTCTTCTTGGTCGGCCCACAAAATCCAGTTCGAGGTCGTCATGGAGGCGAACGGCTAGAATAAAAGCCAAGCTATGACTGCACTCACCCTAGGCCTGCGCGACCAAGCCTTAACTGTGTTGGAAGCTCTCGGTAAGAAAGTGACCTACCAGCAGCTTCTTAAGGCGTTGGAGGCGAGATATGGCGACGCTCACCTGGAACACGTCTTTCGCGCTCAGCTTAAAGATTGCGTGCAACGCAGCAACGAAAACCTGCAGCAGTGGGCCCTTGAGGTGGAGAAGATGGTTCGAAAAGCGTACCAGGCTGTACCTGCGCTCATTGAAGGGAACCTGCTTCAGACATTCATCGACGGCATCCGCGACCTTGAAGTCAGAGCTGCTGTGAGGCTCGGGCACCACCAGACGCTTAAGGACGCCTTGGCCCATGCACTGGAGGTGGAAGCTGTGCGGCAGGATCTTCGCTCCCATCGCGTCAGGGAGGCTGCAGGAGCTACGGTTCGCGACCGCAATAAAGGATACAGCCCTAGGTGCTATGGCTGTGAAGAAAGGGGCCATCTTCGATCCAGCTGCCCTAAGCGAACCCTAGAAAGGGAAGGTGAACGATATCAGGAGGGTGGTGCGGCTAACAGCCCCGCCCAGCAGCAACAGGGAAATGAGTAAAAGCCAGAACTGCGGGGCGGGTGCTTGCTGATGTTAAAAGACCCCATGGATGTCGATCTCACAAATCCATGATGGGAACAATCTGATCATTAAGGGCGAGGTCAACGGAATGCCGTGTAAACTGACCATAGATACTGGAGCCTCTCGTACGGTTGTTAGTTCCCAACTTATAAGTCAGTTCCTTGGGGACTCCGCATACAACCGAGAACGCATTAATTTGGTAACAGCCACCGGTCAGCGTATACCCGTCCGTGGAGAGAAAGAGATGGAGTTGAAGCTAGGCAACATGATCTACCTGCATAATATCATCGTGGCTGATATAATGGACGACTGCATCCTGGGTCTAGACTTCATGAGGAAGAATTGTTGTGCGATTGACGTTAAGCAAGGTATTTTCAAATGTGGACAAGAGGAACTTTTTGTGGAAGGGCGTTACCAGGGAACATGTACAGTCTTAAGAAGATTGTTCTTCCGCCGAGATCGGAAACGATTGTGCCGGTTAGTCTTCCTCGGAATCCTGGGCAATCTCATCGTTGTGTACTCGTGGAAAGGTTAGACAATGACCTTCTACGGAAAGTGGCTCGAACCTTGGTCAGAACCACTAACATCTCAGGAGTACGTGTGCTGAACCTTTGTGACCAGGAACATATTATAGAAAAGGGCACACTGGTTGGTACTTGTGAGGAAGTGGATTGGTAACGTCGGTGCCAATATCTATCGACTGGGATCCCCAGCAAGGATGCACAAACGAGAGTGAGCACACTTTTACAAGACTGTCGCAGCGTTCTCTCCCCGAATGAAGTGGTCAAAGCGAAGAAGTTGTTACTCAAGTATGCCGATGTATTCTCATCAAATGATACTGACATAGGAAAGACTGGCTTAGTTCAATACAAAATAAATACAGGTGAAGAATTGTCTATCCGTCAGCGGCCAAGAAGATTGCCGGTAGCACGTGAAAAGGAAGTGGAAACCATGATTGAGGGAATGGTGAAGGATGATGTTATTGAACCGTCCTCTAGTCCATGGTGTTAACCAGTGGTGCTGGTGAAGAAGAAGGATGGCAGCATGCGGTTTTGTGTTGACTACCGCCGTCTGAACGACGTTATGAAGAAGGACAGCTATCTCTTGCCAAGAATTGATGACACGCTGGACATGCTTACAGGAGTAAAGTGGTTTAGCACGCTGGATCGAAAGAGTAGCTACTGGCAAGTTGAAATTGACCCTAATGACAAGGAGAAAACTGCGTTCTCGACGGGAAAGGGTCTGTGGCAATTTAAAGTAATGCCGTTTGGGTTGTGCAATGCTCCAGCAACGTTTGAAAGGCTGATGGAAATTGTACTTACCGGGCTAATTGGCGATGCCTGTCTGGTCTACTTGGATGACATCATCATCGTGGGCCGTACTTTTGAGGAACACGTTCAAAACCTGGAACGCGTGCTCATGAAGATTCAGAGTGCCAACCTCAGGTTGAGTCCGAAGAAATGTTCACTATTCAAACGGTAAGTCAACTTTGTGGGGAATGTAGTGTCAGAACAAATAATCCGCACGGATCCGGAGAAAATCGCCGCTGTCAAGGATTGGCCGGTTCCAAAAAACAAGACGCAGGTTAGAGAATTTTTGGGTTTGTGCTCCTATTACCGGCGATTTAAGAAGATCTTTGCAGATATAGCCAAACCTCTGCATGAGCTAACCGAGGAGAAGCGACATTTCTGCTGGGATGAAAGATGCAATATCGCATTCCAGGAGCTCAAGGACAGTCTGTGCAAAACACCTATTTTGGGATACCCTGATGCAAGCAAAAAATTTATAGTTGACACAGACGCAAGTGATAGAGGACTTGGCGGTGTGTTGTCTCAACAGAATGGTGACCAAGAGGTCGTGATAGCGTACTTCAGCAAGTCGTTGTCAAAACCGGAAAGGAACTATTGTGTCACAAGACGCGAATTGCTAGCTGTGGTAAAGTCGTTGCAGCATTTTAGCAAATATCTTCTGGGACGAAAATTTCACTTACGAACTGACCATGCTGCACTAAAATGGCTATTGCAGTTTAAAAATCCCGAAGGAAAAGTTGTGAGGTGGATTGAACTACTGCAGGAATACGACTTTGAGATCGAACATCACAGCGGGAAATCTCACGGCAACGCAGATGTATTGTCGAGAAGACCTTGTCCTGAAGATTGCAAACATTGTACTAGGCAAGAGAGTAAGGAAGTGGTATCCGTGAGGATGCTCAGGACACCTATTACCGGCGATTTTACCACCTCAGCAATGAGTGGAAGGACAGCTTACAACGTGCACAGCAGGAAGATCCGGACATCAAGCCGATTCTGCAATTGATAAAGGCCAGTGCTTCTAAACCCAAGTGGAGCGACGTCTCCGCGACGTGTTCAACCACTAAAAGCTATTGGGCCCAGTGGGACAGCTTGCTGCTTCAGGATGGAGTTCTGTGCCGTAAATGGGAAAATGTTCGGGGAGACAGCTGTCATTTGCAAATGGTTGTCCCTATAGCTAAAGTACCGGATGTTCTACGCTGTACCATGATAATTATTTAGGAGGCCATGTAGGAGTTAAACGAACTCTACTGAAGATCCGAGAACGGTTTTACTGGGTCCACTGTCGAAACGATATCGAGGACTGGTGTCGCAAATGTACAAGTTGTGCGGCTGTAAAGGGACCTCAGACTCGTAGTAGAGGTGCATTGACTTTGTACAATGTTGGTGCACCATGCGAGAGAATAGACATTGACGTGGCGGGGCTGATTCCGAAGAGTGAAAGCGGTAACAAATATTTCATGGTTGTGATGTATTACTTCATTAAGTGGCCGGCCAGAAGTCTTCGCCATTCCAAATCAAGAATCTTTAACAGTTGCAGATAAACTATTTCATGAAGTCTTCTGTCGTTTTGGAGTACCTTTAGAGATTCACAGCGATCAATGAAGTAATTTTGAGTCTCAAATATTCCAGGAAACTTGCCGAGTTATAGGTACTCATAAAACAAGAACGACTTCTTATCACGCGCAATCTGATGGAATAGTAGAACGATATAATCAGACATTGGAGAGGTACCTAGCAAAAGTTGTAGACAATCGGCAACGAGATTGGGACAAGCACATACAACCGTTTTTGTTGTCATATCAAAGCGTTGTTCACGAAAGTACAGCAGTGACACCAGCTTTCGCAAACTTTTGAAGAGAATTACGGCCTGCAGACCTGATCACCGGGATACCACCTGATGCCCCACGCAGTATAACCGATTATGCAAATGACTTGCGGAACAAAATGAATGACATTTATGAGCACGTCAGACAATCGGGCCAGCAAATGTCTGAAAAGATGAAAACCCGGTATGACCGCAAAATGAACAACAAAGGGTTCGACGAAGGTTCACTAATGTGGTTGCACAATCCAGTCCGCAGTAAAGGGAAATCTCCTAAGCTTCAAGCTAAATGGGGCGGCACGTACCGGATTGTAACCAGGATCAACGATGTAACCTACCGGATACAGAAAGGCGCAAGAGTGAATCCCAAGATCGTCCATGTGGATCGCCTGGCGCGTTATTATGGGGCCGATAATGCTCGGGATGAGCATGTCTTAGGAGGGGGCAGTGTTGCGCGCCTAAGTTGACGTCTGGCACTAGCGCCATCTGTGTCGGGTAACAGAGCGAGGAATGCTTTCCAGAAATTGCATCACTAATCTTTCAACCGACAGCGCCGTCTAGTATCGAAATGAAGAACTAAGCTTTCTAGAAGCCCGACACTCGAACTTTCGGCGCCTTGTCGATCGGCGCGCGTATTTACTTGAATATTCTGGATGTTTCGGTGATAATGTGTATTTAAAGGCGCTGCAAGATGCGATCGAGGAAGTATTGAATTTGGCGAGAAAAGCGAAGCTTCGGAGCGGAATAAAGTGAATCAGTGTGATTAATTATTAGTGTTTTAAGTTTAATTAGTGTAAAGTGAATTAAAGTGTTAATTTTGGTAATTCAATTGGCAGTTTTTATTGTCACGAACCTCAATCTCGTAACAATATCATATCATAAATATCATAAATCATCAATTTGCCATCAATCGCACCAATGCAACGCGGAAATATGTTTCTTCTATCAATTCTAAAAATCTTCTTCTAACAATTCCATTCGTCTGGTGACTATTTCAGATGTGGCAATATAGCAAAGTGTTAACATTTTAACTGACTTCGAAAAAGGAGGTTCTCAATTCGGATTTTTATATTTTTTATGTGTTGCAAAATTCTATTTCATTCGAAAGAGTTTCGTATTCCGAATTTAATGGTTCCCTTACTAAAAATCCATTTAACTTTGAAAACTTTGGTATTAATTCTTTCAGCTTATATATTAATGGTTAACAAATACCTTCAAAAGCTTTACAACCATCTTTTAATAATAGTATATTTACATCAGCATAAATCATACTCTATTCTCGGGAACTGGTATTCACTTTCTTAATGAAGAAAATGGAATCTCTTGTGAACAGTATGCCAAAGGTTACTGTCTATTAGCATTTGACTTAACTCCTGATTTATCAGCCAACTCATCAGCTCATTGGAATCTCATAAAGCATGGTAGTGTAATATTAGAACGATTTGAATCCTCACTAATACAAACAATTAACTGTGTAGTTTATGCTGAGTTTGATAATATTATTGAGATAGATAAAAACAGAAATGTTACTGTAGACTATAGTAGTTACGGTTATAATATGTGTTGTGTGTTAGATTTTATGTGTTATGTGTAACGCATTTCGTGTGTATGTAACTATGTGAAAAATTTCGTAAAGATGATGATGATTCTGATTTCGGAGAGACATTGGAAATCTTCAATAAATGGCAGCAAATCGACCGCGATTGCTGCTCTCACATATCGCATTGTTTATGTAATCACACAATATAACATCACGGTAGTCTCCTCTAAAGAGGTACGCAGATGTGTTCAATGTATCACGCTATACACTAATTTTTGTCCAAGTTGTTATACTGAAGACGGTTGTACAAAAAATTTTTACCACTTTTAAGACTTAACTAAAAGTGGGATTCAACTCAATATTTACAGAAATTTCAAGGACATAAACATATATAAAATATGTAAGTAATACGCACGAATTTTAAATTATTATGCTCCAGGTATTTTTTTATGAATACGACGTGTCTTTAGTGCCTCCTGTTACCGAGTTATTTTCTACGCCAAATTGAAAAGTGCGGCGAGCAAAAAAACGTGCAAGCTCTTCTCAAATACAATCAAATTGATCAAACATTAACTACTTTAAGCAGGATATGAGATGCCAATAGAAATTTTCAAGAGGATGGAAGTAGTATTTATGCCACGTTATTAGCTTGTAAACTTAGAAAGTATTCTGATGAAGATAGACAAAGATTAAGATTCGAAATGGATAGAATTTTACTTAGAAATCCAGTACAAAACTACATTACATTGCCGTAATTCTCAATTCTAAGATACATTCACCTATACATTCACTTCAATGTTATTTAAAATAAACTCTTTTTAAAAGCAGCCATTGACGCCGCTTGGGACGTTAACAAATATTTACTCACTTTTGTCATACAATTATTATCGTTCTACGTTCGAACGTTTTTTGTCTTACATTTGTAGGTGTGCTGCGCACACACATGTAAACTTCGCAATGTTGTATTGTAACTATATTATGTAGTGAATAAGATTTTTCAACCAGTCACTAGTTGCCCGCCAACTGTATGGCACGTTCCGCTATAATAAATATATTAGTAAAAGATTTCATCTTTCATTATGGTTACCAATAGGCACCCATATGGAGTCCCCGACGTGATCAAGATGACCGAAGTGGTCTATGTGATGTTAATTCAGTAGTGGGCAATATTCGCGTGGTTGTGATCGGAAGGACAATTTATATAGTAACATGAGTGTGCCGTTTCCGCCAACGCCACAGAACGTGCCGCCTGTTAACGTGCTCACTGCGTCTGACTCCAAGGACCTGGACAACCTAGCAGCAGTTGCAGATAACGTCATGGAGGCTGTGCGGCCTTCCTATGCCGCCACCGCTACTTACACCGTGCCAGCGCCAGCATCTACTACCGCCTATGACTTGGCCCTGTTGAGAGCTGAGGTGGCTAAAATAAAGGCTACCGTGGACCGGATCGATCAGCAGAGGTCGCGGTCCCGCGCCCCTGATCGCAACCGGCGTCGTTCACAGTCCAGGCGCCGTAGCAGTCCCTGCCGTCCCCGGAAGGAGAACTACTTATGCTTTTACCATTACAGGTTCCGAGAAAAGGCCAACAGGTGTACGAAGCCTTGCGCGTGGAAAACAATACAGCCGGAAAACTGAGCAGCGAGGTACAGTCCGAGGGTCTTCAGGTCTGTACCGTTTTTCCATTCAATCGTTTGTGTGTGTCAGACAGTAACTCCGGACTTAGATTTTTAGTTGACACCGGTGCCAATGTGTCTGTTTTACCAGCCGTGAGAAAAGATCGTCTAAATCAGTGTAGTGAATATAAATTATACGCAGCTAACGGCAATGAAATCGCAACTTACGGTACCAAGACAATAGTGTTAAACTTAAACTTACGCCGACCTTATCGTTGGGAATTCGTTGTAGCAGATGTCAAACAACCAATTTTGGGCGCCGATTTTTTAGCGTACCACAAACTATTAATTGATTTAAACGCGCGTAAATTAATAGATAAAACTACAGAATTGAATGTTTCGCCATCTGTTGTCAATGTATCTCAACCTAGTGTTAAAACTATTGATGTAAATCATCCATATCAGGATTTATTGTTAAAGTATCCGGACATCACTAAACCAGCGTCATTCCGAGAAACTGCGAAACACGATGTCGTCCACTATATCGAGACCTCTGGCCCGCCCGTGCACGCGAAAGCGCGCCCGTTGCCACCTGACAGGTATAAAAAAGTTAAAGAAGAATTTCGCATCATGCAAGAACTGGGCATCTGTCGTCCTTCAAAGAGCGCGTGGGCTAGTCCGCTCCATGTAGTTCCTAAAAAGAATGGAGATATAAGACCTTGTGGGGACTATCGCCAGCTGAATGCGATAACAAAGCCCGACAGATACCCGATTCCTCGCTTGAACGATTTTACTTTTATTCTTCCGGATAAAAAGATATTTTCAAAATTAGACATCAATAGAAGTTATCATTTTATACCTGTCGCACCAGGTGACGTGGAGAAAACCGCTATCATAACACCATTCGGACTTTTCGAGTTTCCTCGAATGACCTTCGGTTTGCGCGGAGCAGCACAAACCTTCCAGCGCTTTATGAACTCCAATTTACAAGGTCTTGATTTTGTTTTTTGTTATTTAGACGACTTACTTATAGCTAGTGACAACGAAGTTCAACACAGGCAACATTTAGAAATTATTTTTAAAAGGCTTAATAAATATGGAATTTCAATTAATTTGGCAAAATGTCGTTTCGGACAAACTAAACTAGAATTTTTAGGACACGAGATTAGTACCGACGGCGTCAGGCCGTTGCAAGATAAGGTTCGGGCAATTGTGGAATTTTCGAAGCCGAAAACTGTCGCAGAACTAAGACGTTTTCTCGGTATGGTCAATTTTTATCGAGCTCATCTTCCCAACGCAACTTTATATCTAACAGAATTAAATAAATATCTTAAAAGCTCAAAGAAAAATGATAAGACTCCCATCGTCTGGACGGATAGTGCGAACGAAGCATTTACGCAATGTAAGGCAGGTCTCACACAGGCCGCTACATTGACGTACCCTAGAGTGGGTTCCGCACTCGCTTTAATGACTGATGCATCTAATACATGCGTGGGAGCAGTCTTGCAACAAAAGGAAGGAGATAGCTGGAAACCATTGGGCTATTTCTCAAAAAAATTGACCACCACCCAACAGCGATATAGCACATACGATCGCGAGTTGCTCGCTATATACTTAGCTATAAAACATTTTCGGAAATTATTTGAAGGGCAAGAAATAACCGTGTATACGGACCATAAACCTTTAACTTTTGCATTTCAAAAGGTAGGACGCGATGAAAGCGAAACGCCTCGGAGAACGAGACATTTAGCTTTCATAAGTGAGTTCACTACAAATATAAGACATATAACCGGTACGAATAACATCGTAGCTGACACCTTATCGCGCATCGAAGCCGTGACTATGCCAACTGCGTTGAATTTAGATGACATTGCAAATGAGCAGCGTAGCGACAGTTATATCATGAATGTTATGTCTGGTTTAAATACCGATAATATTTTGTTAACCCTTGATTTACCACCCTAATTATAATATCACTTATCACCACCATGAGTCCCAGGGACTCATGTTTTAATTTTTTAAATAAAAACTAAACGAAAGATGTTATTTATGTTGTTATTTATTAGACTTCTAGCAAACACCATAATTCGTACATATCCGGTAACATTTTGTGATAAACTCAAATTAACATGCATTTTACAAAAACTTTAAAATTAACAGTCATCAAAAATCGTCCGTTACGACTTACAGAATAAAAAATAAATGTTGTAGCTCTTGGACAAAATAAAATATTTTTTCTTTTAGAAGACTTTATGAGGTAATTAAAAATAATAATAATAATGGCACTATACAAAATGTCAAAACGTGCAGTAAGTTAACATACTAATGTGTTACATATTCTTGGCATATCTTTTTGGAACAAGTAAGGCAGATTGGCTTCTTACAGACAGTGCAAATATAAGCAGTCTATGTTTATTTCTTATGATTGCAAGCATAGCAATATTTGCGCTGATCTCAGTAAAATATCATCAGTTTGCATTGTACTTGGTTGATCAGGAATGTCTAAGGCATGGTATGTTGTTCAAGTTACTAAAGATAGTACAGAAGTTCAAAAGAACAGAAGAACAGGAAAGAAAAGAAGAACAGGAGTTCTTCAGTCTCGAAGCATTCGGAATTGGTGTCGTAATCACTCCTCCTTATTATCAGAATGTGGCTCACGAATACATTTAGCTGCATAGCCGCTGCCATCGCCAATCTCCTCATCTTTGCCCAGTAAATTATCTTCTTGCAGCCTCATTCAAGAAAAGAAAAGAGCTTTCTCCTGTCTAAGGGGCCGGCAACGAACCTGCAAATCCTCTGGTGTGGTGTGCTGGTATGATGTTCATGGGCGGCGGTAGTCACTTAACATCAGGTGAACCGTATGCTCGTTTGTCCCCTCTTCTATGAAAAAAAGCCGTTCATTTATGATATCTGAGGCTAAATCATCTGCAATGTTTACCGATTCAATCCTACTACGTTTAGATGCCGTAGTAAAAGGCTACAACAAAATTAACATAGATAAACAAAAAATGAATGAGGAAAGAGTGACAAAGAAAATTTATGTTGCAGAAGTGAATGGCAGAGTCGGAAAGGGTCCTAGGCGAAAATTCAACCACCAAATTGGCGATTTATTGGAAACGGGCCAAATTAGGAGTACCCTTAACCGACGAGCATGTATGCGTAGGTGTATGGATGTGAAGGAGGCGAGAGAGGTGTGTCAGGATCGTGACAAATGGAAATCTGTAGTCTCTGCCTACCCCTCTGGGTGACAGGCGTGAGTGTTTATGTTATGTTATGTCATAAACAAAAAAGTCAGTAAATCCATTTTTGTCACACAACACTCCACCATGAGTCCCTAGGACTCACACTCAATCATTTACATTAATCATTACCTTTCCGAACGACGTGCGCATAGGACCGCTCACCTCTGCGTCCTGCACCTCACCGCAGGAAGGTACTAGAAAGCGCAAGTCTAAACTCTAAAAAATAAAATATTTTTTTGTTGTTTAGTAGTGGTGGTGAGTCCCGTGGACTCAGGGTGGTGCATTAAGGGTTAAAAGAACTAGTTATACCTATGTTAAATAAGTCTATTTTTTGTGAGATGTCTACTGATACAGCTCGTCCGTACCTACCGGAAAAGTTTCGACGCCTAGCTTTTGATAGTTTACATAATTTGAGCCATCCTGGAATTCGTTCTACGCGAAAGATGTTAGCCAAAAAGTATTTCTGGCCTAGTATGAATCGTGATGTTTCTTTGTGGGCAAAAACGTGCATACAATGTCAACGTTCTAAAGTTAACAGACATACGGTATCGAATCTGACTAAGTTTCCGGAAGTAGAGCGTTTTGAGCATGTGCACGTCGATATCGTTGGCCCTCTTGAGATCTCACCAGATGGTTATAGATACTTACTCACGATAATTGATAGGAGGACCAGGTGGCCTGAAGCTTTTCCGTTACGAGACATTACGGCAGAAACTGTTGCCAAACATTTATATGAAGGTTGGATTTGTCGTTACGGTTGCCCGATAAAGTTAACTAGCGACCAACGTCGCCAGTTTGAGAGTAGTCTTTTTAACCAGCTGTTAAAAATGTTGGGGGTTAATAGAATTCGAACTACTCCTTATCATCCGCAAAGCAATGGCGCAGTTGAACGTTGGCATCATTCTTTAAAAACAGCACTTTCAGCTCGCCTGTCACATGGGTCCTGGGTGGAAGAGCTACCCACAGTATTACTTGGGCTTCGCGCGGCCGCCCGCAGTGACTCAGGGGTTAGCGCCGCCGAGTTAACGTTCGGACGAAACTTACGTCTACCGGGAGACTTTTATGACGGCTCTTCGAACAACCGTAACGTCAATGATTATTGTTTAGTGGATAAGATTAGAGATACTATTCGTAGTTATAAGCCTGCATCCGACGATTCACGTAACTGTCATAGTTTTTTTGTGCACAAGGACTTACGTAACTGTGAATATGTCTTTGTTAGGGACGATTCAATACGTAAACCTTTGAAACCACCCTACGACGGTCCATACCGCGTGATAAAAAAGGGGCTCAAAAGTTTACCTAATTCAATTACCCGATAGACAGGTACATATTTCTATCGACAGATTAAAGCCTGCATATGTATTAAAGGAATGTGATGGTAACGAAGCAACGCCACGCCAAAGTAACGCTGACAACGCAGCGGATGTGGCACCTGCGCATGTACGGTTTTCGTTACCACCGTCCACACCGCTGACGTCGTTGTTACCCGGCCCGAGCAACCCGATAACCGTGAAAACAACGCGAAGTGGTCGGATTGTTAAGTTACCTTCACGATTTATAAGCTAGTGTTAATATAAAATATATATTATACAATTACATGTCTAAATGATAATCAGGTTTAGTTACTATGGATGTGAAAGTATTATTTGCATTGTCAAGTGCATAATATTTTCATTCAGGATATTCAAGTTACATTATTTAAGTTGAATGTAATTGTAGAGGTATCGTGTTCAGTATTTTGGGTATACTGCACTTTCATATAGGTTCCAGGTAGCTAGTTTAGTTATAATGTATTTAATATAATTTCATTCGAAATACTTCCTTTGCGATAGCATTAGCGCGATAAGTTTTACGATTTTTACTATGGGTAATTTTCAAGAAAAACCAGTTATTGTTTCTCAGGCTCAAAATACTGTAGAGAATAAAGTGGATAATTTTCAAACATGGTTATATGTGATAGCCAGTTTTATGGGGGCGATAATCCTGTACACTATTTGGGTAAAGTTTAATAAGAAGTTCAAAAGCTGGCTTCGTCATCAGGTGTTAATGACAGGCGTTCCGATATCGTGCCAGAATATGGGTCTGATGATAGGTGATTCTAGCACCAATCTGCAGCATGTGCCCGCGCCCGCCGCGGCCTCCACCCCTTTCGCGGGGGTCTCCGTACAGCCCTGCGCACAAGCGCATTAGCAAGTTTTTGTTGTTAGTTTTAAGTTTATATTCATTGTATAGTTTTAAGTTTTTTGTATTCATTTTTTGTAAAGGGGGAAGTATTGTAGGTGTGCTGCGCACACACATGTAAACTTCGCAATGTTGTATTGTAACTATATTATGTAGTGAATAAGATTTTTCAACCAGTCACTAGTTGCCCGCCAACTGTATGGCACGTTCCGCTATAATAAATATATTAGTAAAAGATTTAATCTTTCATTATGGTCACCAATAGGCACCCATATGGAGTCAGCTCCTAAACATTGTATATTCGGTGTTTGCTGAATTTCAAGCAAGATCAACCTAATTACCTTAACCCATTAACTTTTTTATTTCTACAGAGGCTTATTTAAGATTTTATGAACATTTAATTATTAGTGATAGAATAAACTCGCTGGCTGAACAGACTTTTTGCGTTTTACTGTAGATAACGCGGTAAGATACACTCTGGACCTCTTACAGCGTCAATAAAAAATATTGGTAATTTGACCACACCATTATGGTCAAGATTTAGTGATTTCATTTTCTGGCATTAAACCGATATATTATATATATATATATATAATATGTTTTTAATTTATTACGAACTTGACTACAGCGCCACTTATTGCATCTTTGATTGGATTAGATGAATTATAGAGCTACACTTCAGCTATATTATTGAAGAAGCACGTATGAACTGACTCGATCGGGGAGCACCAAGCTCTCTTACGGAATATCTGAAGTTGATTAGGGATTTTCTTGCTCGAACAACTTCTTTGTGGAATCGTTTAACACCGCCTTTGGCCGCCGCCAATTTTTAGAGACCGAAACGACTAAGGAACTTCAGGAAACGAGCTCACTCCTTATTAAAAGAACGGCAGTGTTCTTGCGATTCCCAGTGTTGCAATTTTTTGACATTCATTTCATGACATTTGACATGATAATAGAATTTAAAGTGTAAAATGTAAATATTTTACACTTTACATTATTTCATCATTAACGTTAATCCCTTTTACACAAAGGTCTAAAGTATAACTTAACACCTTTGTCCTCCCAAAAATCGTTAGAGACTGTGGCCGTTGGCGCGAAGGTGGCTGTTGTGATCGGGAAGAAGTATAACATCCTTAAAAGTTTGTTAGCTAAAGAGATTCAGTCAAAGCCGACAAGGGAAATATGTACTGTTGTCATTATGGAGAATAGCGGGTACAGCCAGATGGTTAACGATGTTATCCAAGGTCTCTCTCAATGTCGACTTTGAGCTATTGTTGTCTGACCCAACCAAAAAGACTTCGGATATTAAAGTATGTATACAAAAGTCGTCATATGTTTTTCCCGACCACAACTTGTCTCGGAGCAATCTTATTCCAATGAATCATCAAGAGCACATTTTATATGGGTTACCTAAAATACGTAAAGAACATGTTCCTATTCATTCACCTGTCTCATATATAGGTTAGTGCACCTTATTTCCTTGCTAAAAATTAAACTTCCTCCTTCGGGAGAAATCTGGTTTCAACCCAACTTACAGTCTTAAAAATACTTTTGATAACATTTTCAAAATAAAAGATATTCCTATTTGTTTCTGATTTATATTAATAACCATGACTCCAAATTAGGTAGCGCTTTACAAACATAAATATGGGCACGGTACAGAACGGTACAGTGGTAAAGTATGTTAATAACTTTCAATAAGTATTCTTTCAATTTATATCGAATAAAAGTTATTGCATTTGTGCAACACACCGAAGCCTAAATCACGCTATCAACATTCCGAGTCATAAACAGTATATATAGAACATCTCCGAACTATCACACGGAGTGTTGGCCGCTCCCCGGACAGAACACCTTGCCCGATGTGAGATCTCCACTTTTGCTTCAACGGCCACAGTGGTGACCACCCAACGTGATCTGAACACGCAACAAACGACCTTTGGAAAATTCAAGCTTCATCATCGTCATAGAATACCACACCCATTCGCTGCCGAGCAGATATCGTCGCAGATGACAGACAGTCTTCATATCCTGCAAGCCATCTAGCTTCACAAGGTTCATCGCAGCACTGGAATAATAATGCTTCCTGTTCCTTCAAGCTACACTCTGCGCTACAGTGTTCGGCACGGCTCTGAGTCTTACTGCTCGCCTCTGCTTCACGGCACTCTCGCAGATTACTTGCCTTCTTCTCGACTCACCGAAGACTACAAGGCAATCTCCTGGCACTTGCACATTCGTCGACAACGAGACTGCACTATCGACCTCCGGTCTGAGCAGGGAGGTGATGTAGCGGCGCTGTCGTCGCGCCACAAACGAAACACACCGAAGCCTAAATCACGCTATCAACATTCCGAATCATAAACAGTATATATAGAACATCTCCGAACTATGACACGGAGTGTTGGCCGCTCCCCGGGCAGAATACCTTGCTCAGCGGGAGATCTCCCCTTTTCCATCCACGGCCACACATTCTATTTTATTCTACGTATGAACACAAACAAAATGTTAGTTTCTATCAATCAGTTCATAATTCACAATTTATTTTATAATCTTAATTAGGTTTTAAAAATATACCATCTGTGTTAAAATTAGGTTCATTCAACTTGTTTCATGTTTCCTAATAAACAAAAACAAGGAAATTCCATTCCCAATTTCGAAAATCAAAATTTGAATTCAGAACGCGTTCGGCACTTCGAGCGAGTGATGCGTGATCACGGGTCGGCTCAAGTGTGCCTTTGCTACCGAGCCTATCGCTTTATATTTGCTAAATGTAACTTTACACTTATGGTTTAAAGTTCAATATTTAAGGATAGTACCGGTCCGGTCCATAAGAAGACGGTCCACCAAAAGAATATAGTCGCGATTTCATTTTGCAAAAAAAGATGCGCTAAGTCGCATTCATATTTTGCCTATTTTCCGTGGGTACTTGGAAAAAAATTGTTCGTGGTACATAATTTTATATCCTAGTGTGCACAAATTGGGTGCGTTTGGCAGAAAAAAGCGCTAGCAAGCGCTTACAATCGCTAAAATAGTTTTTGGTCAGGACACGATTGCTACTTCAGTAGCGCTGACACAATCCGCCCATTTTGCTTATTTAATTTGTTTATTTTGAAGTAGAGTTTATCGTTTCTCGACAAGTTGTTTTGTGCAATATTAGTTTTATGTAATATAATGACATGAATAAACATATACATGTTATTAAAAATTCATGATTAGTAAGTTTTTAATGTGAATACTTTACAAACATATATTTAAATTAGGTTAGGTTCCCCGGTTAAAACTAACATCGTGTCCTAGAGTAAAATAGCTACTTACCATTTGACAGCACTTACCGCTTACGATCGCCATTTTGCTTACAAGCGCTTGCTAGCACTTTTTTCTGCCAAACGCACCCATTTTGTTAGTTGCTTGAATCCCCAAATTATGATGTAACCGTTATTAAGCCCAGTATTTTAACGTTTAAATTCTTATAAACGTAGTAAAGCCACGCTGCAGTTATATTACAATACAATTTGTATTGTTCAGAATAAATAAATAAATACAGTTGTAGCAAGAATGGGTCACCTCGACCGGAGCAGGACTACGCTCTCACAGAATATCAGCGTAAAATTGCAGCTTAAGTAGCCTCTATTATTTAATTTTATCAGTGACTGATCATTAGTTTATTTAGCAGTGAGTAGATGGCGCTATTATAAAATGAAAACCAAAACTATGCTTCGCAGTAATATCAGCGATAGAAGGTGGGGGTGCAACTGGAAAGCCGCTTTATTTATTATATAAATAAGGCATAAAGTAGCGTTGCCTGCTAAAAACTCTGTGTTTAAAATACGCTATCAGCGCCGCTAGAGGTGAAAAATTATATAACGATATGACCATAATATCATAAAATTACAATGTTGCTTAGTTATTTGAGTTTAATATCGTCAAACGGTTTCTTTTCCTTGATTTGGACAATTTTATTATGACCATGACCATGTGGTCAACAAACAATGTTAAATTACTACTACGAAAATAAATATCCGAAATTTATTACTTTAAGATATGATGATTGAATAGAAAATATGTTGTATTAGCAATGCTTCATGCTACATTCCGCGTAACAAGTTTGATTTCATAATGAAAAAGAAACAATTTTCAAATTGCGAAACATGCGAGACAAAGAGAATGTGTAACACTTGCTCGCGGAATGTTCCAAAAAGTTAGTATTTTGTGTAAGTAATTTCATAAATTGTATTGTGTTATTTAGTTATAAGGTACAATGGGACTGACATGTTAAAAATAACTTTAGTCTATAAATTATAAAAAAAAAATGAAAAAGATATGATCAGTCTACGTTTTTGCCATGATATTATATAAAAATCTTTTTGATCGAACAATAAGGATAATAAGAATTTTGCAATAATTGTAGGCAGACCAGTTTAAATCAGTTTACATATACGTTAGTAATTAAGTTATAAGCCATATTATAGATTTTCATATTTTTGATAAACTTCATTCATTTCATACCGAAGCTAAAAAATTAACGTAAGGATTTTTAAATAATTTTATATATCTCATTATTTTAACATATAAATGTAATTTATTTAATTATGTTTTATTAGTAACTGAACGCAAAATGTGCTTTTTCTATTTGATTATATATGGCACTGTTTTTAAAACTAAAGTGTAGATCGTCGACGTAGTTTCAATTTATTAAACAAAGGTTAAAACTAACTTTGAAGCTTTATTTATAAATATGCTTTTTATTTGAAAAAATACCAGTCATCCTGCTTACACCTGAATAGACAGAATCGTAATATAAAATTAACATTTAAAGAAAGGAAAAGACGACCTTCTTTTTTAAAGTTCCGTAATCGAATAAAAATTATATAAATAGCACCGGGTGACTAACTACATACAAACAAAGTTTCATGGGAATCGGTCCAGTAGTTTTTGAATTTTTCGTGAATCGTGAATACATAGACAGATAGACAGAAAGATATACGTGGTAGAGCTATGCTGCAATTATTAGTAGTATATATTTTGTAGCACGAATGGGTCGGCTCGACTCGGGGAAGGACCACGCTCTCACAGAATACCAACCATCGTAAAATAGTAGCTTAATGCTGCTGTTTCGTATGGTGAGTGTAGTGAACCGGAGACGCTTTTTACCGGAAACGAGCCATTCCATCTTAGTCCTCATGGATGACATTGCATCTGCATTTTGATTTGTAATCAAGGATAGATGTAGATATTTATCAATATCAGCAACCACTTACCATCAGGTGGACTGTGTGCTCGTTTGTCACCCTATCCTATAAAAAAAGATATCCTATAAAATACATACAAAAATTCTAAAAACCACTAATTTAGCTTCAGAACCCTTTATTTAGTCCCCTGCACTTGCTTAGTTATTAGAATTACAGGCACGACTTTTCTACAGATTTATTTTATGTATAGATTATAAGATACTTAACAGATGATAGCACCCAAGCATCTTCTCAATTGAAATAAGATTGCTTCTTCAATTTAATAGCCTTGAGTATCATCCTTGGTAGGGGTCAGTGTTCTTTACAGAGGATTTGCAGTCTATAAAATTTAACTTCCCAGAGCGTCGAAATATAAGATAAGAAATAATTTCTTATATTTATGCGAATTCTACACATTAAATAAACTATTTTTTTTTTACGGATTTCTCTCGTTTAATTATTATTTAATCACGGGGACCATGAGAGGACCACTATATAAAGCGTCGAAAACGTAAGAATTTTATTTTTATAAAAATAAACTCAAAAAAACTCGTATAATTAGTTTCACTAACAACGACAAATTAAAAAAATCCCCTGTAAAGGCAGCACAATCCATCACCTTATTTCGTCCCATTAGTGTGGTGAAACTACTACTGTGGAAAAAGATAGAATTACCTCTTCCGATTCCAGCTTTTGATATACTTTCTCGGACAGATGTTAAATGTTCAGTCCGACGACGAAGAGCAGCGTCAAAAGCGCTACTTGAGACCAAGGTAAAATTAAACTGACTAACTGATATGCTCTAGGCGTATCATCTCAGTGCCGGCTATAAACGGGTTTGTTGTAGCAATACGAATTGCACATCGCACACCCTTATATTTTATGGGCGTCGTGAGAGCTTATAGCATTATGATGTGTTGGCTGTCATTCGGATTGGGGAGACTGTATTTGGTAGCACTTTTATTTGAAAAAACATACTCAGTTATATGTCTTAGTGCAATAGCTATATGATACGTGAAAAATGCACCTGAATTTCGATTGTTGACGTATATCTAGCCACATCATTCGCTGATCATCAGATGGACTGTGTGTTCCCTTGTCGTCCCTTGATCTATGAAAAAGCAACTTATTATCAGGTTGGACTGTAAGTTCGTGTAACTTCAGTAGTATAAAAAAAGAAACGTAAAAAGTAAGCTGATGCCTATTTTGCAGACTAGAATTGTGCTTTATGTTTAAGTAACAACTTTGAGACTAAATTCTAAAGAAATGCTAATTAAGAAGATGTAGATATGGATTACTTCATTATCATACTCATTAAAGGCGTCTGCGTGAATTGTGAATGTGCTTGTGTAAAGCAAAAGCTTTCTAGAACGTGATTAATTATTTTCGTCCTACTTACTCGTATTTTAACGGTGAATGGAAAAATTTCAAGCATTATTTCTTAATTTAACTAAACTTCTCAAATTTGACTTAATTTAACTACTCAGATTGGAATAAATTTTACCGGCTGTTTTTTAATTAAAAATTTACTACTACGGAATCCGAGTGTGGAGGCACGCACTTAAAAAATAGGGATGGCCTAAGGCATTCTAAATCGGTCATTCAATACGGTCTCCCAAAGCTCAATTCTTAACATACACAGACTCTCTCTTGGATTGCCTCATATGGCAGATTTGACATATTTGACACACTTGGCAGATGATTTTACAAGCGCAGTTTTAATCCGGTTATTATTAAGACTGCTGTTCATCTCCTGGTGTTTCCTTCCGTCAGATATGCACCACTCACTGGGCGATTAGAGTTGGATATTATCATCATTCTTACCTGTAAAGTTTCAAAATTATTTACAATAAAGCGGTTACGAAATACGTATGTATTGAACGTAGCCTACTGTTCCATAATGCAACGCAATGAAATAGCCATTTCAAATGTATACCAATGTATAACAGGTAGAGTATATGTAGTCTCTATCGATGTACATCGAGTAGATCTAAAATATTTTTACTTCCAAATTACGAACCCAATTAGTTGTACCATCGTAGTTTCTTATTTTTTTATCTACTCATTGCCACTTCAGCTTACTAATCCGTTAGGCTATGTGGGTCTTTCCGGTTCTACTGCGGATATCCTCATTTCTAAGTTTATCACGCAGAGAAACTCCGAGCATAGCCCTCTCCATAGCTCGCTGAGCGACTTTGAGCGTCCTCATACGGCCAGCAGTGAAGGACCACGTCTCGGTTCCGTAGGTCATCATTGGCAACACGCACTGGTTGTACAACTTAGTTTTCAGGTTTTGAGGTATACCTGACGAGAAGATGCGTCGTAATTTCCCGAACGCTGCCCAGCCGAGTTGAGCCCGTCGATTGACTTCTCGGTCGAAGTTGGACTTACCTAGTCGGACTATTTGTCCCGGGTAAACGTACTCGTCAACAACTTCGAGCTTAGTGCTCGCAACAACTACAACTAATGCAGCGGTGAAGAGTTTCGGAGAGATAACGTAACACTGTCTTACACCTCTCTGCAGTTGGATAGGTTACGTAATCTGGTTCTGTACTCGGATAGCCATCGTAGCCCTACTGTACAAATACTTCAGCACTTCGATATACCGAAATTCAACTTGGAACCGCTGAAGAAACTGTAGCACCGCCCAAATTTCGACGGAATCAAAGGCTTTCTCATAGTCCAGATACGCCAGGCAAAGTGGCAGATTGTACTCTTCGGACTTTTGTACAATTTTTCGAAGGGTATGTATGTGGTATATGGTACTAAAGCCTTTTCGAAAACCGGCTTGTTCGGGAGACTGGAAGTCGTCGAGTCTGCGTGCGAGACGATTCGTAATGACTCTCGAAAACAGCACATGGACGCGGACTTGCAGAACTTAGCTCCGACCGCATGAACAGTTTCCACGATCTTGTCATTCATATCGTCCACTGCATTGCAATCTTCTAGACACATCAGCTCACATCAGCTGGCGAAGAATTATTTATATTGCTATGGATAAATTGGCGTTTTGAAGAACGGCGATAATCGGCGTTTTACAGAAGATCTGATTGCATTTATTTCTGGCCTTCTTAAAAGACAAGCAGTTTTCCTCAGATCTGCTCCTCTTGAACCGGTCAAGTGCTTGATTTCGCCTGGTCATTGCCTTCCGTACCTCTTCAGTCATCCAGGGAGCTGGTGGACGCCGTAGTTTTACTATACGTACAGGAGCATGTTTATCATATAAAACTTGAATTATGTTATTAAATATAGTGACTTTATCATCTACTGTGGATGCAGTTGCTAATGGTGTGAAATCTATTAGCGATGTGTCTTTCATAAGTTTATCCATATTAATTTTTCTAAAATTACGTAGGAACAGTACACTAGGTCGATATTTGGGAGGTTTAAGGTTGTATGATACATAAATAAGGTCATGGCGGGAAAATCCCGGCCTTTCAAGTTGCCCATATGATAGCACTCTGTCAGAGAAGTCATCTATAATGAGATCAGTCATTGAGTCATCAGTGTCGATATTATGATGAGCTGCCTTTAAAGGAAGAATGTTGAGATTAACAGACTCAATGATTTTACGAATCTTTTGAGATCGGATTGAATTTTTCAGTAAATCCGTGTTGAAATCTCCCATGATTATGCAGTGAGCGTACTCAGAACCAATGTTATCAAGAGCCACTTCTAAATTGGCGAAGTAATCAGTGGAAGGAGAACAATAAACTGCTTCTAGAATCATCCTTGACCTTTTTTATATAGTTCTACGAAAAGGAGTGCAGCGGAAGCAGTATAAGGAGAATGGGATGCTAATGTGATTTTCTAAGAAATTGAAGCGTGGAGATATATTGCAACTCCACCTCCTCCTTTATATATACGACCATTCCTAATCAGCACAAACCCAATAAGAGGATACAATGACGAATGTAACGACGGTTTCAACAAAGTTTCTGAAACTAATATAGCATGTATATTGTTTTTATAATGATGCTTCTAGCTCAGAAACGTGGCTGGTAATGCTTTATGCGATAATATGGCAAACATTTGACGTTTTATCACATAAATGAAAAATGCTATTTCATTGGCTACTTAAAGAGGGCACACTATAATTTATCTGATCATCAAAAGATACAAAAGAACTCTCTGACTCAATAGAACTAAAGGAGTAAGAGTCAGGCATGATAAGTTAATTGCATAATATACCCCATATAAAAATAAATAATATAAAAATATATCAATATACGATAAAAATTAAAATATTTATCGATAATATGAAAAAAAAATATAACCGAAATACAGAAAGCAATGACTTAAATATTAATAAATCATGAAAGATTATCCCGCCAGTTCACTGTTTACATAATAAAATCAGTACTAAATAACAAAAAATGCAATTCAACTGAACAATCAATATATATAAAACAAAAAAAATAAGCTAAGTAACTAAATAACAGGCCAACACAGTGATTCCAATTATAAACAAAAATTATAATACTATATAAATATTAAAATAAAAAGAAAACTAAATATCTAAACAGCAGGACACAACAGTCTAATTATAAGCGAAAAAATGAGCTATTAAAAATCAGCTCAAAATAAATCAAGACTATTAAATAAATTACATAAAACTTTAAGAAAATATAAATCCACAAAAGTATAAAATTAGGCTATATCGCAAAAGGATCTGTGCCCATTTTATTATAACAGTGTTGACAGTAACAGTTATTGTCTGTGGTCAATAGTCTGTGCCTTGTCTTTGCCACTGTATATGTCTAGCTCTTAAATTGTAGAATATATAGCGGCGCTGACGTCGGTGAGGAGTGACTGCGAAGTTAGCTGTTTATGAGTACAAGTAGATGAAGTTAGTTGAATAATGTACAAATTTTCATTTTATTTTAATGAGAAAATTTTTATGCTCCGTAATTTTGTAATTTTTGACAAAATGAAACATTAAAAATGGAGAAATATTTAATTGTGCGTGGATGTGCAAATGGTTTAGCATCTGATCGGAAAAAATAGACCGAAAATGACTTTTATTGAGCGAACTGAGCGATCACAGTGCCTCACTTATAGTGTCCATATTTCTGGGACACTATTTTCTACGGCGATCGTTCTCCTGTTCTCTAACCTTCATGATCTACGGACTACAATAACATTTGTCTATGGTAATTAGTAACATTTTAACAACTTTTTTACATTGTAAAAATCACAAACACAAACTAATTTACTAAAGTTTGCAAATACAATTAAAGTTTACTACAGTATTAAAATCAAATAATAAGTTAATAATTAACATAAAACTATTGGAGTATGAATAAAGGGAATACTAAAGAATTTGATCATATACCTGTCTAGATGCCATATTGTCCGTACAGAACGGCCCAAATAAAGTCTACTAAAATTGGTGGACTCGCTTCTCACCTATGTCAGTGACATTTACATCACTTATGGATAACGTGCTCACGGAAAATAAATAATTATGTCGGTTTGTGCTGTTAAATAGTGTCGCAATTATATGAGAAAACCGTATTGGTGGAGCCACGTGTTTAAGGCTGCCGAAAATCTAGTTCCCCGGTCAAACCTCAAACCTATTACGCGAGATATTAACTAAAGTGGACTGTATATGCGATTGCTTCTACGCTTACGTTAAAAGCGACTACTATAGCATGCGGTACAATGCACTCGCTCTTCCCTAAACTAAACTATTACTTGTCGAATCGATGAAAGGAATCCTGCTTGACTAGGAAAAAAACACAAATTGGAGCGGGTTAAATTATTAGCAAGCAGGTATAATTAAGGAGTATTGACTCACCGGGGGTTCTTCTTCCTGTCGATCACTATAGCGGCGACTTCTGGAACACTCCGGAGAGAGGCGGTGCGCGACGATATCTCACACGAGGTGAGGCGGGTTCCTGGAGCTCGACTGCTTCCAGGCCAAAGCGGTTTCCACTAGCGAGGTGTTTCCAAACGAGCGCGCGGGAAGAGGAGGTTGTAGTTCAACGACGACTGCGGCGGGAAAAGAGAGCGCGCGTCGGTCGCGCGTGTCTTATATCCTCGGGTCCGATGATTACGCGATGTTCTAGAATCGTCTTCTTTCCCCTCCCACCCCACCACCCCGATGTGTCGATAGGAGGGTACGAATGATATTGTTTCGGAAGGGAATAATGATTCGACAAGTTCCTACCGTCAAAAATAAAAAAAAACGCGAATGGTTTTCCGCGCAACCATCTCCCCCCGCCCTTGAAGGATTTCCTTCAAAAAAAAAATAACTAAACAACTAGAGCTAAGATCGACTAACAAATAACTAACTAACGCTAAGATTACCTAAATTAAACTACAATTTCAGTCTAAAAAGCTAATTTAAATTATGGAAGAGGCAAGGGGCACAAACGGATAACCGGACGTAGGTAAGACCCAACCGTGGTCTTAACGCGAGCTATCCTAATTACTCCGTCGGAACCGGGAAAGACCTCCTCGACGATTCCTAACGGCCAGTGGAGAGGCGGCGTATTCTCCTTAGTGAGCACAACTGCGGTTCCTACAGCTAAAGGCTCTGTCGCTGTGTTCCATTTTTGCCGAGACTGCAAAGTATGCAAGTATTCCATCCTCCATCGTTTCCAAAACGATTGCACTAACCGATCTAATAATTTGTGGCGTGTGGAAATGCTAAGTCTGTTCTCATCCATATCCGCGGCGGGCAGATACCTTAGAGGCGTTAAAGTCAAAAAATGTGCTGGAGTTAGAGCCAGCGGTTCCGAGGGGTCACTAGATAACGTCCGACAAAGTGGGCGGCTATTCATTACGCATTCAATTTGAGCGAGCACCGTACTTAGCTCTTCGAAGGACAAAATTTGATCTCCTATTACTCGGTATAAGTGGCTCTTTAGACTTTTAATATTAGTCTCCCAATTGCCCCCAAAATGACTCGCGGCTGGGACGTTCAGAGACCACTCGATGCGGTTCTCGGCTAGAATGTGAGCGAACTCCGAATTATAATACTTGCTAGCTAAGAGCTCATGTAGTTCCGATAGAATACGTTTTGCACCGACGTAGTTCGTACCGTTATCCGAATATAATTTACTTACAGGGCCTCTGCGCGATAGAAATCTTTTAAATGCACCCATAAAGCCTGCTGTGCTTAGATCACCAACGAGTTCTATATGTACTGCTCGAGTAGTTAGACATACGAAAATGCAGACGTAAGCCTTTGTGGATCTTATACCACGCCCGCGAGTGAGCGTGACCTTAAACGGACCAGCAAAATCAGACCCGGTGTGCGTGAAGGGCTTTACCGATTGTATCACTCTACAAGATCTAAGTTCCGCCATTTCCGGAAATGACGGCTTGGGGCGTGCCCGAAAGCAAGCTATACATCTGTGCACCCGATTGCGTATTAAACTACGTGCAGAAAGAATCCAATAATTCTGGCGCAAGATCGACATCAATAAATCGGGGCCAGCGTGCGAGTTCAATTTATGATGATAATCGACTAATAAGTTCATGATATGGTCTTTACGCGGTAAAACTATAGGGTGCCGTTGGTCGAAACTCAACTGCGAGTTGGACAAGCGTCCACCTACCCTTACAATCCCATCCTGTAAAAATGGCTTAAGGCGTTGAAAGGTGCGACTACAAGCTCTATTCGATTGTAATCTTGTAATTTCTTCAGAGAAGTGCGCACGTTGAAGTTCACGTAATACTAGCGACTCGGCATAGTTGTAATCGGATGCTAAGACATACGGACGTCGCGGTAAAAGCTTCGCGAATCGACAAACGTAAATTACGCTACGCAATAATTTCGACCAAGAGGACAAGCGGTTCGCCAGAGCAATGATTGGAGAAACCTCGCTCGAAACGTTCGCCACTAGAGCGCGTCTCTTCTCTTCCGGCGGTTGTGACACTGACGAAGGTTCGAAATCGGTTATTGGCCATTGTGAGGGATCCAAGTAAACCCAAGAAGGTCCATGGAACCAAAGCGGGTGGTCCATTATTTGCATCGGGGTGAGTCCCCGGGATAGACAATCGGCAGGGTTTTCCTTACCGGACACGTGATAAAAGTTCCGCGTTTCTAACTCGTCTTGGATCTTGGCCACTCGGTTCGCGACAAACGTATCCCAACGGTGGGGTGAAGAATGAACCCAACATAAGGCGACGGTGGAGTCGGAAAAGGCAAATGTTCTTTCTATGTGAACTCTATCCCTACATGCGCCGATAACTGTGGTAATAAGCTTGGTGAGTACTAATATTGCGCAAAGCTCTAAGCGCGTCAGAGAGACAACCTTACGGGGGGGAGACTCTCGACTTAGAACTAATGAGGCTAATCGAATTTCTACCATTATTCTGGACATGGAAATATACAACGCCCCCGTAGGCCTTCTCGCTGGCGTCTGCAAATCCAACAACCGTTATGCTGCTATTTCTATCGACATTTATATGACGCGGTATTTTAATTTCTCTTAGTAAAGGAAGTTCCTCTCTAAAGCGCTGCCACAATCGAACAATGCTGTCAGGCGGCGAGTCATTCCAATCGCATTCAAATAACCAAAGTTGTTTAATCAAAAGCTTAGCGTATAATACCACCGGAGCTACGAAACCCATGACGTCCCATAATCTAGCAACGCATGACAGTATTGTGCGCTTTGTGCATTTCTCTACGGGCGGATTTACCTTAAGGCTAAACACGTCGGACTCTGGTGACCAACACAGACCGAGCACCTTGTGTGTATCGGAATCGTCGAATTCCTTTATCGCCGAAAGACGGTGTGATAGTGGGATTGTATCTAAAACCGGACGCGAATTACTAGTCCACTTCACAAGATCGAATTGACCCGATTTCATGAGCCTTATAACCTCGGCGGTGGTTAGGGTGGCCTCTTCCACGCTATCGACCGAATACACAAAATCATCCATATATAATCCGCTCTCAATTGCCCTCTTAGCTTTAGGATAAGAGGGACCTTCATCGTGCGCGAGCTGTCTCACCATGCGTAACGCATGAAATGGGCTCGACTTTAAACCAAAACAAACGCGGTTAAATTCTAACACCATTAGAGGTTCCTTTGGGTGGAAACGATATAAAATGCGCTGGAATCTACGGTCGCATTCACGGACCCCTATGCAAAGAAACATTTGGCGAATATCGGCGGATAGTGCTATATTAAACAAACGAAAATTGACTATTATATCAAATAAACTGCCCTGTAAATTTTGCCCACTATAGAGGATATCGTTAAGCGACAGGTGAGTGCTAGTTTTAGCACTAGCGTCGAGCACTACACGTAATTTAGATGTAAGTTTGTCCTCTCTAATGACTCCGTGGTGTGGTATAAAATACGACGGTGTGTCTTCGTAGTTATCTAATTTCGAAGCCACAAGTGATATGTAACCTTCTCTTATATATTCGTTAATGACGCCGTCGTAAGCTTCCTTTAACTGGGGCGAAGCGAGCATCCTACGCTCCAAGCTGTAGAAACGTTTTTCCGCCATTTGACGCGAATCGCCGAGAGATAAAACATCTCCCTTAAAGGGTAGCGCTACACTATATCTACCGTCGCGATCACGAACGGTCGTGCGGACGTAAATTTCCTCGCATATCCTGTCAGCTGAACTAGCTATGGGTGGGACGTTCACCTCCTCCATCTCCCAAAATTTGCGGACTAACGACTCGAGCGGTTCGACAGCCATACCACAATAAGAGGCTGCCGAAATACTATCTAGGATGGGGGGCGGAGCCAAGGATCACATAGCCCAATACGGTTTCCAGTGCGTAAGGCGCGGTATGCGAGGAGTTGCCCCTGACCTTATTGTTTAACAAAAGATGAGGGAAAAGCGATGCCCCAATGAGCATGTCTATGTTTCCAGGAACGGCGTAAGTATCGTCTGCTAGAGTCAAATTTTTAAATTCAATCATTGCCGAGGTGTCAACCGAAACGGTTGGCAACCGTTCAGTGACCCTATCTACTACTAGTGCATTTATATCAAAGTTAACGTTACGATCTATCCGAGAATAAAATTTTAAATTTATATATCCCTGTGTCGCTTTACTAGTACCTCCGATGCCTTTAACTACAGGACATGAAAGTGACCTATTTATTACTAAGCCTAAGCGCTGACAACATTGTCGTGTTATAAAGCTATTTTGGGCTCCGCTGTCCAGCAGTGCACGGACGCTTTGTTTGTTTCCACGCGAATCCCTAACCAAAATACGCGCCGTACCCAGTAACACGGTTGAAGGAGGTTGTGCTCCCATATTTGCCAATGAGCACAGAGCGACATCACCAGGTCGACCGCTAGAATCGTTGACCTTAGTAGGGGTGAATTCCTTATTCGCCTTACTTGACGCCGCTATGTTGCTATTTTCAAAATGTAATAGCGTGTGATGTTTCCTGGCGCACTTGCTACATACGGAACTCGAATTGCATTTTGCAACTAAATGCTTATCGCTTAAGCAGTTCAAACATAGGTTGTTTGTCTTTACTAACTTATAACGTTCGCTTGGTGAATATTTACGAAAAGTCGCACAGTTATATAAGTTACCGTGTTTATCTTTACATACTATACAAGTATGCTGGAGTGATGTCGGCGTAGCGGTTACGTAAGTTAACGACCCTGCTATTTTAGATGGTTGAGTCTGTCTACGGTCGACGCACCTTTTAATCTCCTGTTTAACGTTCGGTGAGCGCTGCATCACCTTTATTTGATCTCGCACGAACGATGCTAATGAATGAAAGGAAGGCATCTCCGAGCTACGATGCTCCATTTCAAACGCACGCACGGTGTCGGAGTCTAATTTCTTTAATGCTATATGGAGAAACACCACGTCCATAAGGTCATCAAACTTCAAATTCTTAAGTGCAGCCACCGATGCCACAAATTTATCGAGAAACTGCTCTAAGCCGTTGATGTTCGCGGATGATATAGGTTTAAGATCGAATATCTGGTTCAAATATTCGGAAGCTAACATTCTCCTATCTTCATATTTAGTTTTAAGCGTTTCAAATATTAATACGTAATTGTTTGCTGTAGGTGTAAAACCCGAGCATATCGATTGTGCTCTGCCACTAAGTTTACTAATTAAGTAATATAATTTTTCAGCGTCCGATAACGATGGGTTGTTGTGTATATTGTTTTGAAAACTACTGAAGAAGAAGGGCCACGTCTTAATATCACCATTGAATACCGGAATATCTATTGGCGGTAACCTAATTGAGTCACGAGGGCGTACCTGCATTTCAGGCTTCGCTTCACCTTGAGATTGTAGCAATTTTGCGGTTCTCTTCACGCGACACAACATATCTTCGAATGCCAGCAGCGGTTGGTAGTTCACTATGTATTTCGGGTCGGTTTGTAGTTCCGAATGATTAATTTGGTCTAATATTCTTTCGTAATCTGTCCGCAAATTATCTATCGTTTCGATTTCATTTAAAAAGGCCTCCCGCACTGCCTCTATATGAATGTTCTTTATATAATCACTTATATTTTGCACACGCGAAAAGAGTATGTCCCTCTTGGCATAAAGCGTTTTAATTTTGATTTCACTTCCACTAACTGCCATTTTAAATTATTATAATAAAGTTATATTAATCACAATTAATCTCACACGCATAAACGACGTAGGATGAATACTCGGCGTGCTGTATTACGTAATCAGATCGAGCGCCCGATGCAGTCAAGGCTACGCGTCGTTTGCTAAACCTAATAATTTTATAAAATTGTGGGGTAAGCGTATCAAACGGTTGCTATCACGCCGTTTCAATTATTTAATAAGCTTTAAATTTAACCAAATACGAGCGCTATTAAATGAATAATTCTGTTTGCGAGTAACAAATTAAAATTTTAATATAAACGAACACTATTTAAGTCTATTCTATAAATTAGAGTGCGTTATCTAAACAATTAATTTAATAATTCGACCAGAAAATGGTTGGATAACCACCAAACACCAATCCAGATCCTGCCGAAGTGACCATAAAATGGTGGAGCCACGTGTTTAAGGCTGCCGAAAATCTAGTTCCCCGGTCAAACCTCAAACCTATTACGCGAGATATTAACTAAAGTGGACTGTATATGCGATTGCTTCTACGCTTACGTTAAAAGCGACTACTATAGCATGCGGTACAATGCACTCGCTCTTCCCTAAACTAAACTATTACTTGTCGAATCGATGAAAGGAATCCTGCTTGACTAGGAAAAAAACACAAATTGGAGCGGGTTAAATTATTAGCAAGCAGGTATAATTAGGAGTATTGACTCACCGGGGGTTCTTCTTCCTGTCGATCACTATAGCGGCGACTTCTGGAACACTCCGGAGAGAGGCGGTGCGCGACGATATCTCACACGAGGTGAGGCGGGTTCCTGGAGCTCGACTGCTTCCAGGCCAAAGCGGTTTCCACTAGCGAGGTGTTTCCAAACGAGCGCGCGGGAAGAGGAGGTTGTAGTTCAACGACGACTGCGGCGGGAGAAGAGAGCGCGCGTCGGTCGCGCGTGTCTTATATCCTCGGGTCCGATGATTACGCGATGTTCTAGAATCGTCTTCTTTCCCATCCCACCCCACCACCCCGATGTGTCGATAGGAGGGTACGAATGATATTGTTTCGGAAGGGAATAATGATTCGACAAGTTCCTACCGTAAAAAATAAAAAAAACGCGAATGGTTTTCCGCGCAACCACGTATAATATCACCAAGATCACTTTTCATCGATAAGTTCTGTTATTTAACCACTACTGTTGTATGAAAACACGATTTTTTAATTCATTACTTTATAGGTTAGTCTGATGAGCCGGTGTTGTCAGTTTATTACTAGCGAGTTTTGACGAAACTATGGGAGACAAAATAAAAATATTATTACATCATCTTTCGATCAGGAGAACATTATTATTTTAAAAATTACTTTTGATCAGTAAATGAAAACTTACCTACACAAAATAAATGAAACCCATGACGTCATGCACTAAATAGTATTTTTGTTAGTTCTTTCAATTATTTTTTATATTTTTAAATAAAATAAATAAAACTAATTTACATAATAATTACTTTATTAAACCTATTTTGCTTAACTTTCATCCGATAAAACAAGTATATAATCAAAATCTCTGCCGTTTGGTCTCCCCTGGCGAGGTCTCCCATCTGGTTGGATTTTATTTATTAATGTATTTTATTTATTTATTTTAATTTATTGATATGTTTATATATTTATCATTTTATTTATACATATTATATTTATAAGACTATAACTAAAACTACCTGAATACCAAAACTAACTATATAAATACCAATAAACATGATACATTATAGATGACAAATAGTT
>CAJQZP010000605.1:0-48541 GCA_907164705.1 Parnassius apollo
ACACAAAAATTAAATAAGATTGGTTTATCATATAATGACACAAAGAGGCATATTTTAGATAATAATATTGAAACATTAGCTTGGGGTCATTATAAACTGCTAGTTTTTAATTTTATGTCTGCATGTAAATAAAATTTGTATTGATTGTAAAATAATGATAATAGTATAATATGACGTAGAGTTTATTACATATTTAATCGTTGATTTATTGTAAATAATTTAAGTTAATTGATGTTTATATTTGCGTGTGTATGTGTGCATTTATTTGAGGTTGAGTTGACTGTAAACTTATGATGTACTAATTGTGTTAGAAATAGTATACATTCTGTTTTATATAATGTTTGCAATATATATTAATTGTTAACACCAACACTTTCATTTTTTATTTCACCCCTTAGAACTTTAGACGTGTGTAATGTTTCACTTTATCCATCCGTTTACTGCTATTGTGGCGGGGCCAAGTGGATGTGGGAAGTCAAATTTTGTAACAAATTTTATAAAATCAGTTACAGAAATATGTAATTGTGATTTTAATCAGATCACATGGTGCTTTGATGAAATGCAAACTTTATATAATTTACCAAATGTTAACTACCATCAAGGAATTCCAAATGTTAATATGTTTGACGGTGAAAACCCACATCTTGTTATTATTGATGATCTAATGAGAGTCCGATGGAAGAATTGTGGATATATTTACAAAAGGTAGTCATCACAGGAATCTTAGTGTATTTTATTTAACACAAAATTTATTTCATCAGGGTAAAGGGCAAAGAGACATATCCTTAAACTCAAGTTATATAATATATTTTAAAAACCCTCGAGATAAAACTCAAATAAGATATTTAGCACGACAAGTGTCACCAGATAACCCAAAATTTATTGAAGATGCCTACAGGGATGCAACTCTAGAGGCGCATGGATATTTAATGGTAGATTTAAAACAAAATACCATGATTTTTGTCGTATCAAGACAAATGTCTTCCCATTTAATGGTTTCTGCACAGTCTACGTCCCCACAAAAGAGTTTAAATACACCAAGAATCAAACATTTCAAATCATTGCTAAATGATGCATCGTCGACTCACAACGCATAAACATTTGCTAAATGCTTTGCATACGCTTAAACCAAAATATCAAAGAGCATTACTTAAAACGTGTGATGAAGAAGAAATTAACTGTATTTGTGAGTGTATTCATAACGTTTTACAAGGAAAAGTACCTCTTAAAGATCAAGATAAACAAAAATTGAATAAACACAAAAATATACTCCGTCAACTAGTGCGTAAGTGTAAACATAAACTAAGAAAAAATATAATTATACAAAAAGGAGGGGCTTTCTTACCAATAATATTAGGTGCAATATTGAGTGGATTAGTGAGTGGACTAGCCAGTTAACATGGAAAATGCAAAGAAAATGATACTTATCGAACCTGGATTAATTGAAAAAATTAAAACAAGAAAATAAGGTTAATACGAGTAGTAGTTTATCTCGATTAGATATTGAAATGCAAAATATTATGAATAGTAAGATGGAAGACCGAAAGAAATGGATGTTATATTTACAAACACTGCAAAGATACCTTCATTTTACCGAAGAGGATCGTCAACCACTCAGATTACCAATTTATTCTGATACATCTAATGAAGATTCAAACGAGTCTAAAATTGGTTTTAAAAATAACGATAGAGATCTAAAAACTTCAGTTGATGCTGAATCTTTGTTGGAGGAGAATCGATCCATCAAAAGTAAAGAAAATGTTGAAAATCCACTTTACACACCAGCTCAAATACTCAGTTTAATACCAAAAACTTATAATAAAAAAGGACAGTTATTATTAAACTTAGTTGAAACAAGTAAAGGTAAAATACATTGGGATAATGAAGGTACAGTCATAATTGATAATGAAAAAATTCCTGGAAGTAATATTGTTGATTTAATAAATGATTCACTAAGACCCTTAAAAAGAAGTGATCCAGTAGGGTGGGATAGATTTGCTGAAGCATTAAAAGATATTAAAGTACCACTTACTTATATTGGAAATCCAAAGAGATGTGAGTTTATTTCTTCAAGCAAAAGATCTGAACAAACCCTCTGAGATTGAATTTCAAGAGTTTTCTACACCGAGCAGTAGAGATAAAAAGTCTACAACTAAAATACGTAAAAGGCTTGAGTGGGAAAAATGGACCCCGTACTAGAAGAAATTAACAGGATTTATTATGATCCATCTAATCCCGCTGGTTTTGGTAGTATTGATAAATTGTCAAAAGCCATGAAGGGTAAAATGAATAAAAAAGCAAGTAAAGGAATGGTTAAAATCACAAGAAACATACACATTACATAAACCCATTCGAAAAAAATTCCCGCGTAATAGGTACATTCTATCAAATATTAATGAACTGTGGCAAGCTGATTTAAGTGATATGCGAACTTATTCTCAATATAATGATGGTTTCAAGTATATACTTTGTGTTATTGATGTATTTAGTAAATATGCTTTTGCAAGACCAATGAAAAAGAAAAACTCAGAAACAACTAAAGAATGTTTTGAAAGTATATTTACTGAAAGTAATTTAACACCTACTCACATACAATCTGATAAAGGTACAGAATTTGTTTCAAAAGATGTACAAAAATACTTTAAATCCAAAAAGATTAATTACTATACCACTAACAATCCTGACATTAAGGCCAGTATTGTTGAACGATTTCAAAGAACACTAAAAATGAAAATGTGGCGTTATTTCACTCATAATAATACTTATAGATATATAGATGTTTTACAAGATTTAATATACTCTTACAATCACAGCTTTCACTCTAGTATTAAGATGTGCCCATGTGATGTAAATTCCAACAATATTATGACAGTTTGGACTAATCTTTATGAAAGACGGTCAAACAAACTTTCTTTAGAAAATCCTAAACCAAATTTCAATGTGGGTGATTATGTTCGAATAACTAAATATAAACATGCTTTCCAAAAAAGGATATGAATCAAATTGGAGTGATGAAATATTTATTATATCTTCAATAATTGATAGATCTCCATGGGTTGTTTATACAATAACAGATTTACAAAATGAACCAATAGTTGGTACTTTTTATGAAAGAGAATTACAGAAAATCACTTACAACCCCACCTCACAATATAAAATAGATAAAATAATTGACACTCGTTACTCAGGTAACAGAAAAGAAGTATTAGTGAAGTGGAAAGGTTATCCAGATAAATTTAACAGTTGGATTTTAGCTTCTAGTTTAAAAGAAATATGAATAAAGAAAGTTTTTATTTAACTTTGCTCAGCAATAGTTCAATGGAATACTTTCCTGATAACAAGACCACAAATTTTTCAACGAAATTACCGAAAGCTATTAAATTAGAAGGTGAATGGTCGGTTGGAGTTGTCGAGTTTCAATATCCATGTACCATGTTTACTGTTCAAGATCATGAAAATGTTATATACATTACAAAATCTATGTTAATGCCTAATGAAGATAAACCATCCACAGTGTACTACAAAAAACATATTCCAGCTACCAACTATGATAACGTTGAGCATATTTTAAGAGTGTTAAATGGTATCGGAGAGAACTTGAAATTTCGCTATGATGAAATAACAAAATTTGTGTCTATTTCTGTTTTGGATAAAAATATAACTTCCGTAACATTATCACCCAAATTAAGTTTACAACTAGGTTATGAACCAAATAAAAATCTCCTAGAGAGAAGTTTTGGAAAGTGTCCTGCTAATTTACACTTATCTCAACTCTTTATATATTGCGACATTATCGATCCTCAGATTGTGGGTGATGTTATGACTCCTTTACTAAGAGTCATTTCATTAGATCCTACAAAATACATTTATGGTGCAAATAAAATGCACGTTTTCTCTCAACCTCACTACTTACCTGTTATGCGAAGAGAGTTCGATACGCTGGAAATAGTTATAAGATCGAGCACAGGACAAAAAATACCATTCCAGTTTGGAACCGTGTGTATTAAACTACATTTCCGAAAATTATAATAATGAATTCTCTTCGTGATCATCATAAATGTCCATATGAAAATTATTATACACATCAAGCTGGGTCAGGAGTTGGAGTAATTTATAAGGGTGTACCATACCAACGCGGTCATGGTATTGGGAGCTTCTTAGGGGGGTTATTTAGATCAGTTTTACCTTTACTTTCAAGTGGTGCTCGAGTGATTGGTAAGGAGGCATTAAGCGCTGGAGTAGGACTTTTATCGGATATAGTTCAAGCGCGTCCTATGGAAGCCTCAATAAAAGATCGTCTAAAGCAAGTTAGTACGAATTTAAAACGAAAGGCTGATGAGAAAATTGATCAATTTAACATGACAGGATCTGGGTATAAAACTAAAAGAAAACGATTGACCTCGTTCATTCCACCATTAACTGCTAAAGTAAAAGCTGCGAAAAAACTTGGTCTAAAGCCAAAAAAATAACAAAGATATATTTTCAAATTAAATATGTCTTTCCTTCATAATCATTCTTGCGAGTGCATTAAGTCAGAATTGGATTTGTTTGCACTACCGTCTACACAAACTAGCATTGAAAATGGATTGTGGATTCATTATAAACCAATTTCATCTCTTGGTGATGATGGACCTATCGAGTTTCAAGTTCCTGGGACAGGCGATGACTACATAGATTTGTCTCATACATTACTCCACATAAAGGCAAAAGTATTAAATCAAGATTCAACTAACTTGATATCTACTACAATAGTAGCACCTGTAAATAATTGGCTGCATTCACTTTTTAGTCAACTTGATGTTTATTTAAACCAAAAACTTGTATCACCACCTAATAATACCTATGCATATCGAGCATACATGGAAACCCTTTTAAACTATGCTCCTGCTGCTAAACAATCTCATCTTACTTGTAGTCTTTGGTATGATGATATAGCAGGAAAAATGGATTCTACGGATGGTAAAAACATAGGATTTGTTAAAAGACAGGAATTGATTAGTGAAAGTAAGGAAATAGAAATGATTGGTCATCTTCACGGTGACATTTTCAACCAAGATAAATTTTTAATTAATGGTGTTGAAATGAGTGTTAAATTGGTTCGATCGAGAGAGAGCTTTAATTTAATTGCTGGGTCAAACGATGTAAAGTTTAAAGTTTGCATTACGGACGCAACTCTTATTGTTCGACGAGCACGAATTAATCCAAGTGTATTACTCGCACATCAAAAAGTTTTAGCTTCTACCACTGCTAAATATCCTATTACTCGAGCTGAAGTAAAAGTTTTAACAATTCCATCGGGTGTTCAAGGAAAAACTCTTGATAATATATTTTTAGGGCAGGTACCCAAAAGATGTATAATTGGATTTGTGAACAATTCTGCATTTAATGGTTCCCTTACTAAAAATCCATTTAACTTTGAAAACTATGGTATTAATTCTTTCAGCTTATATATTGATGGTCAACAAATACCTTCAAAAGCTTTGCAACCATCTTTTAATAATAGCATATTTACATCAGCATATCATACTCTATTCTCGGGAACTGGTATTCACTTTCTTAATGAAGGAAATGGAATCTCTTGTGAACAGTATGCCAAAGGTTACTGTCTATTAGCATTTGACTTAACTCCTGATTTATCAGCCAACTCATCAGCTCATTGGAATCTCATAAAGCATGGTAGTGTAAGATTAGAAGTACGATTTGAATCCTCACTAATACAAACAATTAACTGTATAGTTTATGCTGAGTTTGATAATATTATTGAGATAGATAAAAACAGAAATGTTACTGTGGACTATAGTAGTTAAGGTTATAATATGTGTTGTGTGTTAGATTTTATGAGTTATGTGTAATGCATTTTGTGTGTATGTAACTATGTGAAACATTATAAAATTAAATAAAACAAATTGTATACAATATATTATTTTTTATTTCTTTATAAATATTCTATTTAATCTAATACAAAACTCTGTTAGAGTTTAAATTTTACATAAGCACACTGACTAAACCACTGAACATGCTGCTGCCAAGGATCATCATCATCTTCCCAATCTTTTAAGCCACCACCACAATGGAAACACTTGGTCCTGTCTGCATGGCCAGTATAAAAGAAACCGGCTTCTGCAAGATCTTCAGGTTTCTGTTGCATAACGAGAGGCCAGTTTTCGAAACTGAGCAACCGGCTAGATTTTGAACTGAAGAATGGATATTCAGCTCTTGAGTACTGCATATTCTCGTTTTCATCTCCACTCAGTGTTGTAGTTTTGTTCTTCAATGATGTGTTCTGTACACGTATGCCACACTCATCTCTTTCTTCTGCTCTTGTCTTCCTGTAATTTAAGTAAACAGAATCACATTCACTAATGATCAGCTAATGACTGTCATTGTTAAAAAAGTATTTTTTAACTTTTTCACTTTCTGCTATTGTCTTTGTAATATTGTATACGAGGGCGTTTGTGTTGTCGTAGATGCTATCCTTATTAGTCTTTACGTAATATTTAATCCTCGTGGAAGCATGTTTCCAATGATCAGTAGTTTGAATCTTGGATAGCTTCTTCATATCGTACATTTCAATTTTGATGAGATGCGTCGCTTGGTCTCCGTCGTCAGAATTAGTAGAAATGTATGATACACCATCTCTAGCGGCTCGTGCTACGGTTGATGATAACAGCTTCCTCTTTTTTATTTTTGATTCAGCTTCAAAAAAATGATCAATCGATTGCGATTTTCTTTTTCCACCATCGCATGTGTTATTATTAATGACGATGTCATCACTCTCTTCTTGAGGGGAGAGTGGCGAGTAGTAATACTGTTTATAGGTATTTTCATCGAAGCTCAATGATTTCTGCAACAACACAGTTATCATGTTAATATCAATTTGTTAACACTTAATCATAAAAGTTAAAAAAGCTAAAGTTACAACCTATTAAAGTCCACTGCTGAACATAGGCCTCCTCTCATTTCTGAGAGGGTTTTAGGGCTAGGAAATGTTCGCTGCGATACCTCAATGCGTGTTGGCAAACTTCACATGCCTTCGAAATTTTCTCAGACATGCATTCCTCACGATGTTTTCCTTCACCGCTGAGCACGTGGTAAATCAGCACTTAAAATTGTAATTAACAATTTAATTGGTGCCGGCGGGGATCGAACCCGGGACGTGTACTATGAAGTTTACATTTTGCGCTAACCATCTGAGCTACCACGGCTTAACCATATACACACACATAATATTTAAATATAATTTGTTAACACTAAATCATACACACGTAAGAAAATAACAGAAAGAAAAGTAAGTTTGTCAATAGAATAAACACTTACATCCATGGCCTTTGATGCGTTGAAGTAACACAAACGTAGTATTGATAGATACACTGCGGTCAAACGACCATACACTAACTCCATGACTGCAGTTGCTTGGTCTTATATAGTACCAGTGAGTAATAATTCTAATCTAAAGAATTTCTGCAGTAGAATTGATAGTATCTTTATGCGTCAACAAGCTTACCTTACATTCTGTTGGTTATCTCTACATTCCTACGTCCTTCCTGTCATGTCTTGTTCGGTGTATTGGTGACTCAAATACGTTTTGTATAACACAAAGAAAGCAATTTAATATTTAGATATCACTATAATTGATCATTCCTATATTAGTCATTGAGTAGATTGGTACTGTAATAATCTACTAATAGCAGTAATATTATGGATACACTAGATGTACAACAACATCTGAAAAAGATTCACCCCACTCTAGAAAATAATGTTTATGCTGCCAATAAACTACCCATGTACACCCACGTACCAACGTATATAATATGCAATTTGGATACAGATGATAAACCAGGGTCACATTGGGTATCTTTATATATCGATACGAATGACGTCGGTCAATATTTTGATTCATTCGGACGGGCACCTGTACGATATCATCTAGAGTTTTTTAAAAGAAATTGTAAAAGATGGAACTGGAATGTTGATAGGATTCAGAATGAGTGGACTTCAGTTTGTGGCGAATATTGCTTAATGTATTTGCTATATAAGTTTCAGGGATGTTCAATGCATAGTTTTACGAGTATATTTACAGAGAACACATTGTACAACGATATTTTAGTGGATGAGATGTTTCGCTCCTATTTTATAGATAATAAGTAATAAGATTTTGTATTTCATAAATAAAATTTTTAACAAAATTAGGTAATGTGTTTTATTGATGATTCAGATTAGTGTTGTAGATAGGAACAAAGGAGTATAATACAATAGCATAAGCCGACCCACACGCTGGACGAATAATAGATAATGACGGTAGTCAATCAACAATAGATAAGTAGATAAGGACAATGGAGCGCTAATGACGGTTGAGGCTCGTAGCGGATATCAATTAGATAAGAGTTAATTGATCTGCACATCTCCGGAACCGTGCATCCTACGCAAAAATGGACCGCAGATTCGTGATCAGAGCATGCCAAAACCTTTTTTTTTTTTTTTAGGATCGTGAGTCGACGAACGTTGTACTTGTACCACTTCTGACTCAGTGCGCCAGAACTGGTACAACCTTTCTACAAGTGCGCCAGAACTGGTACAACGTAACTACTCACGGACGATATAGCTTACGACACCCACGGTTACTATGTAATGACGGTGGTAGAATATTTACTACCACATATTATCAGTGGGTGGGTTTCAGTTTCCCTCTGTCACCTGTTACGATACCCACGGAATTATTATCATCATCATCATCATCATCATTACAGCCCTTCACAAGTCCACTGCTGAACATAGGACTCCCCCAAGTAATGCCACAAAGCACGGTCCTGAGCCACCTGCATCCATCGACTTCCTGCATGTCTTACCAGGTCGTCACTCCATCTACACTACGCCTACCGGTACGAGGCTGCCACTCGAGAACCTTTCTTCTCCATCGGTTTTCGGTTCTTCGAGCTATATGGCCGGCCTATCGCCACTTCAGCTTACTAATCCGTTGGGCTATGTCGGTCACTCTGGTTTTACTGCGGATATCCTCATTTCTGAGTCTATCACGCAGAGAAACTCCGAGCATAGCCCTCTCCATAGCTCGCTGAGCGACCTTGAGCGTCCTCATACAGCCAGCAGTGAAGGACCACGTCTCAGATCCGTAAGTCATCACTCACAGTCATCACCGACAAAGCCCAACGGATTAGTAAGATGAAGCGGCAATGGGCCGGCCAATAGCTCGAAGAACCGATAACCGATGGGGTAGAAAAGTTCTGGAGTGGCAGCCTCGTACCGGTAGGCGTAGTGTAGGGCGACCCCCACTAGATGGAGTGACGACCTGGTAAGACATGCAGGATGTCGATGGATGCAGGTGGCTCAGGACCGTCTTTGTGGCATTACTTGGGGGAGGCCTATGTTCAGCAGTGGACTTGTGAAGGGCTGTAATGATGATGATGATGAAGCTTTTTTTATTTCTATATTATAGGATCTAAGCTATTTTGTTTCTTTAGATATATTTTGCCACAGAAAATGCTGTACGTGAATGATGTATTCTGAACGAATTCATTAAGTCAGCTCGTTCTTCATGTTGTAGAGGTGAAGTATCACCACCTATTTGTGTCATCATCATCATCATCATCACAGCCCTTCACAAGTCCACTGCTGAACATAGGCCTCCCCCAAGTAATGCCACAAAGCACGGTCCTGAGCCACCTGCATCCATCGACTTCCTGCATATCTTACCAGGTCGTCACTCCATCTAGTGGGGGGTCGCCCTACACTACGCCTACCGGTACGAGGCTGCCACTCGAGAACCTTTCTTCCCCAACGGTTGTCGGTTCTTCGAGCTATATGGCCGGCCCATTGCCACTTCAGCTTACTACTCCGTTGGGCTATGTCGGTCAATCTGGTTTTACTGCGGATATCCTCATTTCTGAGTCTATCACGCAGAGAAACTCCGAGCATAGCCCTCTCCATAGCTCGCTGAGCGACCTTGAGCGTCCTCATACGGCCAGCAGTGAAGGACCACGTCTCTGATCCGTAAGTCATCACTGGCAACACGCACTGGTTGTACACTTTAGTTTTCAGAGATTGAGGTATACCTGACGAGAAGATATGTCGTAATTTCCCGAACGCTGCCCAGCCGAGTTGAATCCGTCGATTGACCTCTCGGTCGAAGTTGGACTTACCTAGTCGGAATATTTGTCCCAGGTAAACGTACTCGTCAACAACTTCGAGCATAGTGCTTCCAACAACTACCGGCATAGGTGTGACATGGACATTAAACATAATCTTTGTTTTGTCCATGTTCATCTTAAGACCTATCCGTTGGGAGGCACTATTGAGGTCATTGAGCATAGTGCTTAAGTCCTCCA
The DNA here is from genome assembly GCA_907164705.1 of Parnassius apollo. Classification (NCBI taxonomy): domain Eukaryota; kingdom Metazoa; phylum Arthropoda; class Insecta; order Lepidoptera; family Papilionidae; genus Parnassius; species Parnassius apollo. The sequence goes on from CAJQZP010000605.1 coordinate 10,341, forward strand.
GCGATTCTGCCATAAGGACTATATCGTCGGCAAATCGAAGGTGGGTGATGTACTCGCCATTGATGTTAATACCGTATCCTTTCCAGTCCAGTAGCTTGAAAACGTCTTCCAAAGCAGCGGTGAAGAGTTTCGGGGATATAACGTCACCCTGTCTTACCCCTCTCTGCAGTTGGATAGGTTTCGAGCTCTGGTTCTGTACTCGGATAGCCATCGTAGCCCTACTGTACAAACACTTCAGCACTTCGATATACCGACAGTCAACTTGGCACCGCTGAAGGGACTGCAGCACCGCCCAAATTTCGACGGAATCAAAGGCTTTCTCATAGTCCACATACGCCAGGCAAAGTGGCAAATTGTACTCTTCAGTCTTCTGTACAATCTGCCGCAGGGTATGTATGTGGTCTATGGTACTGAAGCCTTTTCGGAAACCGGCTTGTTCGGGAGGCTGGAAGTCGTCGAGTCTGCTTGCGAGACGATTCGTAATGACTCTCGAAAACAGCACGTAGACGCGGCTTAGAAGGGAAATCGGTCTGTAGTTCTTCAAGAGAGCGTTGTCGCCTTTCTTAAAGAACAAGACCACCGCACTTCTGCTCCACGCCTCTGGAGTAGTGCCACCATGGAGGACGGAATTGAAGAGCTTCTGAAGGACTTCAAGTACCGGTGTTCCACCCGCTTTCAGAAGCTCCGCTGTAATTCCATCCTCGCCTGGGGCCCTGCCGTTTTTAAGGTGCTGGAGAGCCATTCTAATCTCGCTTAGACTGACGTCCGGGATATCATCGGAATAGTGTCGGATAGGACTTGCTCTTGGATCGTTACTCACACTTGCGTGTGGCTCCAACGATGATGTGTACAGCTGCCCATAGAACCTCTCAATCTCACTCAAAATCTCAGGTGTCCCGGAAACGATGCTGCCACACTCAGTCTTCAGCCTTGACAGTTGGCTCTTTCTGGCAGACAGATCTCTGGCAAAGACTTTGGAGCCCTGGTTCCGCTCGATCGCTTCTTTAATACGAGCAGTATTAAAGTTGCGTAAGTCTCGCCGCATGCATTTGGAGATCTGTCTGTTCAGTTGCCTGTATGCTGTCAAATCTGTTGACGATTGCAGCCTCATCTCCCGTCTAACAGCCATGAGATTAAGAGTGTGATCGGAGAGTTTTTGTGTTCTTCTGCGGCGGGTCTTGCAGAACTTAGCTCCGACCGCATGGACAGTTTCCACGAGCTTGTCATTCATATCGTCCACTGCATTGCAATCTTGTAGGCACTGAAAGCGGTTGTGTAACTCGAGCTGAAAGTTTTCGGGATTTTGGATCAGAGCACGAGGGGGACGGAGCGTTGACTTCATTAGACGAGACCTCTCCAACTTAACGTTTAGGTTCAGTGTGCCTCTAACCATTCGGTGATCGCTGCCAGTTTTCACCCTTGCGATCACTGAGACATCACTGAACAGTTGGCGTCTAGTCGTCATAATGAAGTCAATCTCATTTTTTGTCGAACCGTCGGGGCTCGACCAGGTCCACTTCCTGTGGGGCCGCTTCTGGAAGAAAGAGTTCATCATAAAGAGTCCCTCTTTCTCCATAAAGTCGGCCAGCTGCTGGCCCCTTCGGTTCCGCTGCCCTACTCCAAATTTCCCTAACTTCAGCTCACCGTTTTCTCTTGTGCCTAGTTTTGCGTTGAAGTCTCCCATCAACACCGTGTAGTGGGTTTTGGAGGAATGTATGGCTTTGGAAATATCCTTATACATTTCCTCCACCTCCTCATCGGAATGTGCCGACGTTGGTGCGTAAACCTGTATGACCTTCAGCGAATACCGTTTGGTGATTCTGAGTATCAGGTACGCGACCCTCGTCGACACACTCTCAATCTGTACAACGTTGTTGACGAGAGACTTGTGGACGATAAATCCGACACCTCCTTGGGACAGATGGTCGCCCTCCCGGTGATAGAACAAGTTGCCGGATTCGAGAATCACCGTGTCCTCCCCCTCTCTTCGGACCTCGGATAATCCTATAATACTCCAGCGCAACTTGTCTATCTCTTCTTCCAGCTCCAGGATCTTCTCGTCAGTCCTCAGAGTGCCTGCGTTAAATGTTGCCAGGTCGAGTCGTCGTAGGTGGCAACCGAACCTCCACCGGAGATTCTTAGCACCCCCTGCCCCGCCGTTACCACGGTCGCCACCGTAGCCAGGAATAGCGGGGCCGCCGGGGACTGGGGGCCGTCTATTTGTGTAATTGTTCATGGGGGGTATATTGCCATAGTTGCCACGCTTGGCGAGCGGGTTGGCAACCGCAGTTTTTTTTTGTCGTACAATTGCTGTTATCAGGAAGATGCTGCTGCCCATCTCCTGCCTGTCTCCCTCTGTCGCCTCTTACGACACCCACGGGAAGATATGGGGTAGTGGATATTCTTAACCGCCACTACACGGCATCCTATTTGTGTAAGCAACTGTATAGTATAATATATTAATTAGTATACATTATTTACAGTTGCCTATTTGTGTAAGCAACTGTAAATAATGTATACTAATTAATATATTATACTATAAAAATTATAAAAAAAGAATGATGTGCAATGTGTTTAAAACATAAATTAATAGTTTCTTTTAAAAAAAGGAAGCTCATTCAATGTCATTAATTAATGTTAAAGTGAAACTTCCTCATTGCCTTGTATGATACACGCTACCATATTATACTAATTCATTTAATACGAATACCGAAAGCTTTACGAGTCTCGAGCCCGAGCATTAACATCAATATTGTCAGTTACGTGAAAGGATAATTTTTAACTTGTACAAGTGAACAGCTTACATCCCTTAATAAATATCTTATTTTGTTCAATAAATTACAAATACATGATAAATTCTTGGAAATCTAGAATTACCAGATTTATGTGTCCTCAGTTTTCTTCCAGTTAACTCCCAGTTTTCAATAATTTATCATGAGACCAAGACAGACAGCAGTACCTACTTATTGAGTATTAAGTCATATCCAGTCGAGGTCAATATATATATATATATATACTGAAGTGGCAATGGGCCGGCCATATAGCTCGAAGAACCGATAACCGATGGGGAAGAAAGGTTCTCGAGTGGCAGCCTCGTACCGGTAGGCGTAGTGTAGGGCGACCCCCACTACATGGAGTGACGACCTGGTAAGATATGCAGGAAGTCGATGGATGCAGGTGGCTTAGTACCGTGCTTTGTGGCATTACTTGGAGGAGGCCTATGTTCAGCAGTGGACTTGTGAAGGGCTGTAATGATGATGATGAATATATATATATATATATATATATATATATATATATATATATTTGTGTTTTAAATTTTAACACTGTATTCGATCTCAAACATGAGCCTAAATCGTAATCAGTAACCGGTACTTGCGTTGATGCGAATACATACGGCTCTATAACATCATAACCAAAAAATAGTTCAGAATACAGTGTGCAATCAGACACGATATGAATTTTTTACATTATGTTTTTTAATCTTTATCAGATACTAGTGGGTATTAACTGTACTGCGACGATACTTCCACCGTTTTTTCCGTCGTTAAAAAGTATCAAATTTCGTCTATGTCGAATATACCAGTGACAAGACTATGACAGTATCATCGATGATCACGATATCCTATATCATCATCAAAGAAAATGTATTGACTATTATCATCCTTTAACATATATAACTCCAACAGTTCACAAGACTATTGGGTACATATAACATAAACCTTTTTCAGGTTAGAAGGATACGTCACTGGTTAGCGTATGTAGCCACCACGTTGTGAATACTATGTCGGAATATCGGCCGAAGTTAAACATTTACGAAAAAAAATTGCTTTTCAAATAAAATAATGTTGTCCTAACAATTTCGAAACCGCACTCTAGCTTCCCTCATCACAATCTCTTAACACGACATCGAATAGGTAAGGACGAATGAGTGCCTAATTGGTAACTCGTAACAAGTATATACATAACAAGCAAATGCCCGTGACTTCGTTCGCGTGATATCTAATTTACACTTAAATGATTGAAATAAAACCAGAAAATGTTTTTATATTAATAATAATATTTAAATTAGAATATTTCTCTTTACAGTAATTTTTAGGCAGTCGGGTTTTTTATGACTTAACCATTGAACTTGTTTCATATTACTATGCCACGAAAGTAAAATTGATACTCACTGAATGAAGTAATGAATGTTGACATAATTGGGTGCAATGGCACAGGGAGGCGAGTCAGGCGCGTGGGGGGCGGTGGGAGCGGTGGGTGCTGCCGCTGTACTGAGTGGTAGCGTGCTGGTACCACTCGATGCGTCGTCGCTTGATCCGGTGGCTCCTGTACAACTTATATATTAAAAACTAGCTTGACAGGCAGACGTCGTTCTGCCCTTTTCGGCAACCCTTTGTCATGTCATATGAAAAAATCCTTAAATTCGCAAAAAAAATATTGTGGGTCACTCATGGGCAAAAGCTATCCTATCTTTCAAGTTGGACCAAACAGCACACGGTATGCAAATTTGATTAAAATCGGTTAAGTGGTTTAGGAGTCCATCGCGAACAAACAACGTGTCACGTAATTTATATATATTAAGATAAAAAATACTTTGGGGGCGACAACAAAAAAAGTTGCTTTTAATAATGTAAGTATAGTAGAATATGTAGCAGACACCTTCAAAAAAAGTAGGGGAGCGGTTCTCGCTAAAGCAGATAACTGTAAAATATCTAAAAAATAAGATGATTATCTTTTAAAAACAAAAAATAATCATATTCTTTTAAAATATTACATATGTTTTTTAGAATTAGATATATTAAATAAAAGTCACTTATTTACAATTTGTTGCAAACAACTAGCGAAACAATTGAACTACACTCTTTTATTAATTATACTATCATATCATTATAATTATACCACTCCAAGTAGGCTTAAATGCGTGTAGTAGGAGTAGCTCACGACAGCGGTCGAATGGCGGCGTTGAACCCCAAGACTTTTTGAGCATTCAGTCCGCTCACTAAGGCTACTATCTTTTTTTTAATATTTAATTTAAGCCTTAATATGCAATTGTTTGTTGTCCTCAATATCAAGATTTACTTAATAAATTACAAGTAAAAGCTTCGATATATTCTACAGTTGCACGCTAGTGCACTGAATTTAAGAGCCGTAGTAGGTCAAATGGTTAACGCTCGCTGTAAATATAACAGAACACGAGTAACCCGGGTTCCATCCCCGCCGGTACCAACGAAATTGTTAATTGCAATTTTAAGTGCTGATTTACCACGTGCTCGGCGGTAAAGGAAAACATCGTGAGGAAACCTGCATGTCTGAGGAGTAAGAAAAAAATATATTTCCAAGACACGTGAAGTTCGCCAACACGCATTGGGGCAGCGCGGGGGACACTTCCTTGCCCTAAAGCCCTCTCAGAAATAAGGGGGAGGCCTGTTATGCCCAGCAGTGGGGCGTATATAGGCTGTAACTTTACTTTACTTGCACTGAATTTAAGCGTAAAATAACATCCACCAAACATGACCATCACTCAGGACGCCATATAGTAGTGACCGAAGAAATGGTTTAAAAAAAAACGAAAAATTGGTTAAGCAGATCTTAAAGTCACGGTACGTATTATTGCTGAAAAAAAAGATTACAATAGGTAGTGATTTATTTTAAAAAAACATTCATTTATTTGTGTAAATAACACATTTCTGTATATTATAATATTGTCGTAAGTGGACAAGTTCTTTGTTTGTAGGATTTCTATCTCAATACATAATAGGATTCAAAAGGTTTAGATTACTGCTGTAGCCATTTCTTAAAATTGATCATTTCATAAAGTATGATCTACTATACTTTATGAATTGATCAATTCTCATTTCACGAAATAGCTGTATTTCATCAAATGAAAAATATCCGCTGAACACATCATGATATGGTCTGACCAGATCAATGAATCAGCGTTTGACCATATGAACAGCTAAACGCACGCCTGGCCACTTTATTATGTGGTAAAAAATTAGTAATCATATCGTAAAATAGATATCATCCACCGTTGGAGGCGCCTATTTTGTGATGAATTAAGTATCATTCACTATAGAATTGTCCTGCCGACAGATCATAGCAGAACCCGACGGTATGATCGATAAACGGAGTGAGGAGGTCATTCTGTTTTAGGTTTGAAATAAGGTGGCATTCAATGTACGTTCCAAAATCTTGCAGAGTACGAGATAGTAAGCACAGTCTGCACGGCTGCCTTTTTTGGGCTTAGGCGCAATAATCTGAAGCCTCCGGGATTTGAGCACTATTTCAGTCCTAAATTCCGGTTTTACCAGCAGAGGCAGTGTAAGCCGATAAAAATTGACTTAACCCTTTCGGCGAGAGATTAAAAAGCTGAACTGCCGGTTTGTCTAGCAGAGAGCTGTGCGTGTCGGAACTAGCAATCCGTAATGCTTTGTTGATGGACTTGGTACACTGGTGGAAAGCTAAAGCTTTGGATGTAAGACGAATTTGGCGAATTTGGCAAATTTGGTCATCATACTACATCTATCCGTAATGACTGATCATATTATTTTCTAGTGATCGCCGAATTCAATTTATTTGATTCTTATTTCTTTAACACGTTTTTTCGCTAGCAGGGACAATAAACGTTGATGAACCCCAGATTGTTAGTTGTTGCCTCCAAAAAAATGTCACTGGTTGAAATCTTGACGATAATAAATAATTTAATTCTTATCGACGGATTCCGATAACTTGTGACCTAAATGATTTTCAAACTCTCTAGCTTTCTAGGCTGACCACGTGTCTCGCACGAAATTTTACATTATCAATCCTAATTATACATTTTCATTTTGTGTGTCTTTTAAAAGAACTGAGAAATCTCGGTAATTTCGGTACCGGAATTTCCTCTTAAATAGTATACTAATTCAAAAAATTACATTCTAAATTTTAATGTGACATACCCGCTTGTATATAAACGTATTCTCCATCATTGATATCTACAGGTACTTGATCATAATATGGCTCGTCTTCAACTGTGGGTACAGCAGCTGGGATACTCTCAAGCGAAACAGGCGCTGATTTGTCGACATCGTTTCCTTCAGGTAAATCAGGTGTTGTAGATGTTATTTCTTCATCAATTGAACGAGGAGTTGCAGCACCTCCAGATCTCTTGCGTTCAGAAGATAAAGAGTTTATTGATTCATAGCTTTTCACCTGCAATAGCCAATCAGTATTACTATTTATTATTATAGTAGCATAATAAAAAATAAACACTCACGCCTGTCACCCAGAGGGGTAGGCAGAGACTACGGACTTCCATTTGGCACGATCCTGACATACCTCTTTCGCCTCCTTTACATCCATATATCTACGCATACATGCTCGTCGGTTAAGGGTACTTCTAACGTGGCCCATTTTCAAAATATCGCCAGTTTGGTCGATAAACTTTTTCCTAGGGCGTCCCTTCCCGACTCGGCCATTCACATCCGCCATATAAATTTGCTTTGTCACTCTTTCCTCATTCATTCTTTCTACGTGACCAAACCACCGAAGCATTCCTTTCTTAATCCTGGTCACAACATCATCTTGCATACCACATTTATCTCTTATCACGCAATTTCTCACCCTGTCATTCAGATTACACCCTAGCAAATTCCTTAAAGACCGCATTTCTACAGCATTTATTTTACTTTCGTGCTTCTTCTGCCACACCCAGCTTTCACTACCATACATTAAAGTAGGGACTAACACAGCATTATGAATTACCATACGTGCCTGTTTTGACAAATTCTGGTTCTTCATAATAGAGTGTAGTGCCCCATTCACTCTATTCCCTGCATTTACTCGTCGTTCTATATCCCTATCATATCTACGATCCCTGCTAAATACACATCCCAAATACACAAACTCATCCACTTGCTCAATCAACTCTCCTTCTATTCTTATTTCACATACCGTTTGCTTTCTTCTCTTTCAAAAACCATCACTTTCGTCTTACTTGCGTTCACTTTCATTCCCCCTTTCTTTTAATTCCCAGTTCATTAATGTAACTATCATTTGCAACTCTGCCGCCGATGACGCAAGTATGACGTGATCATCGGCATACAAAAGGCATTTGACGGTTAACTCGCCCATTCTTAACCCACATTCTTCATCTTTCAAAGTTTGCAAACACCGGTCCATAAATAGGTTGAACAGCCAAGGGGAAGCCACACAGCCCTGTCTGACACCTTTTTGGATGCCAAACCAGTCCGAGTAGACCCCATTGATCCTGACACAAGCACTAGAGTCCCTATAAAGAGACCTTAATGCCTGTATCAAACCAGCGCTCAACCCATATGAGTTCAGTGTTTGCCATAACACATTCCTGTCCACTCTGTCATAAGCCTTTTCCAAGTCCATGAACGCACAAAAAACTTTCTGGTTTTTGGCCAAAAACTTCTCCGCAATCATGCGCATGGAAAAGACTTGATCTGTACACCCCATTCCCTTTCTAAAACCCGCTTGCACAACCCAAATTTTTCCATCAGTTTCTTTCATAACTCTTTCAATTAACACCTTAGCATACAGTTTACCCACAATACTAAGCAAGCTGATACCGCGGTAGTTTTTGCAGTCCTGCTGTGACCCTTTTCCTTTATATATTGGTACTATAACTGCTTTACACCAGTCATCCGGTACCCGTTTTAATTCCCAACATAAATTAAACAAGGTGTACAGCAGGCCTGCCACAACTCCCTCTCCAGCCCTTAGCATCTCGAGTGATACTCTATCATATCCAGCTGCCTTACCTGCTTTCATGCTTTTCATTGCTTTCATTATTTCATCTAAACTTATTTCCATACCCCTTTCCACTTCTTTCGGAATTTCTAGTTCATTTAATTCATACGACTCTTCACTCATAAACACGCTTTCAAAGTATTCTTTCCATCTGTTTAAATTCGAAACTTCATCATTCAGAGTACATCCATTCTCGTCTCTTATAGCATTTATTATAGGCTGTTTTGTATTTCCCCTGGCAGTTCTTAAGAGTTTCCAGAACATTTTTATGTTAGCCTGGAAATTATCAGATATCCTTCTATCATTCTTATCCGTTCTTTCTTTCTTTTTCCTTTCAACAACTTCTTTTACTCTCTTATTTAGACGTCTAAATTCTGCCTTTTTTCTTTCAATCTCATCATTCATACCAGAAGAATTATCAGCTTTGGTTGCTAGTAAATCTAACCATGCTTTCTTCTTTGATTCAACTTCCACTCGTACCTCATCATCCCACCATAACGTATTACTTTTCCTTTCATTTGTTCTCTTACTTACACCGCATACTTCGGTGGCGGTATCCACCAAACCTTTCTTAATATTATCCCACACAGTATTCAAGTCTAAATCATTCATACACAACTCATTCAAACATCTAATATTTTCTCTCAGTCTACATTTATACTTCTCTATCACATCTTCATCTTGTAAATTCTCTATTCTTATACGCTGTAACGCAGTGGTAGATACAGATGTCCGATGCCGCCAACGCTTGAAAAGACCATTAATTCGACATAAGACCAAGTAATGATCCGTCCCTACGTTGGACCCCCGGTAAACCCTTGTATCTACGACTGCGCTCCTCATTCTTTCATCCACAATACTTACTTTTATAAATAAAATACTTGGCTTTTGGAAGGAATGTTATATATATTTGAAATTGGCTGCAGTTGTTTATAAGACTGCAGTAGCCACTTACCATCTGGGTCAATTGGAAGTTTGCCACTTCCGGTATATAAAAAATCTTGTATTTTTTAGGCAGATATAATGTATCTTTCTCTTTAGAGAAAGAAATAATATATTTTTTTTACTTACTCAACTTTATCTGAGTAGAGAGTTGACTCTCTAAGATCTTTCTGAATCTTAGATACCTAACTAATTAAATTGATGTATTTTTTATAGAATAAGTGTGACAAACGAGCACAACATCCACCTGATGGTAAGTAAATGCTGTGGCCCATAGACATCTACATTTATCACCAATTCAGAATAAAAATGCAGATGCATTGTCACTCCTGAGGACGGAGATTGAATGCCTTGTTTTCAGTAAATAGGGTCCCCAGTTCTCTACACTCAACATACAAAACACAGCAGCATTAAGCTGCTATATTATGCTGGTATTCTGTGAGAGCGTGGTCTTTAACCGGTCGAGCCGACCCATTCGTGCTAAAACTATGACATAGCTGCAGCGTGAGTCTACCACTTATAATATATTATTATTTTTCCGATTGGCGAGAAAATAGTTTTAAATATATGAGTAAGAGTTGTATTAAGTTTTCAATTTTCTTAAGCCTTACTCTTTCGCTGATTGAGGGAGTAGATGCTCGGCTGGCGATGGACTCTCGGGAATCAGCATTGCGTAGTCTTCGCCCAAGTGATGAAGGGGGACTGTCTTCTAAACCCGTCTCTGGTAACGACGCACCACGTTTGCTGAATACTTTCGGTGGAGGTCTGATAACAATAAACACGTTAAACAAGAAAAAATATGACACGGATACACAGCACAACAGATCAGTACTCAGAAGCGATAATGAGATGGCTGTATATGAATAATCGACAAGCGATGGGAAGGACTTGGTCGACTATTACCTTTAGAATTTAACGATGAAGATAATACAACACCTGCTTGAGATGATAGGTGATACTACCTAATAAAGCATATGCATTACATCAATATAAAATGATTTTGATGTGGCGAAGGATGAGATAGAAATGTTGTGCACTAGTTTGCAATTATAGTGCATGTTGCACCTGCACTATACAATCAAGTATTATTGTATTTTAAATAATATGTAAATTCAAATTTATTTTTATTTGTGAATAGGAGTGTGATACTGAGTTTTTAGAAAAAACTGAACAAACTAGCAAGTTATTAAATTTTATTATATCTTTTCAAAATAGTGTCCATTTAAATCAATACATCGCTGAGAAAATCATTTTGCCCACTCGTCCTCTCGACGTCTCTGGGATGGGTCTCTTCGACGGCATTTTTAACCACAGCCACTGCTTCCTCGACGTCCATAAAACGTTTTTCTCTAATTTTTTCTTTTATTTTCGGAAATATATGAATGAATAAAGTCACAAGGTGCAAGGTCGGGTAACCCAGTAATTCTACGTCTCACGTCGCCAAGTAGTCAATTGTTTGCTTGGCGGTGTGCAAAGAGGAGTTATCATGGCGAAGGAGGATCCTACTGCGAGGTCGTTTCTCCCAAACTTTTTCCAAGACAAGTGGCAAACAATTGTTAGTGTACCACTCTGCAGTAACTGTTTTTCGATCCTCTAAAATAATTGTTGCGTAATGACCTGTCCTTCCGAAGAATGAGGCCACCATCTTTTCCCAGGCTTCGATTTCACTTTAGTTGGCAACTCCTCGGAAGGAAAAACTCAGACAGCAGACTGTCTCTTAGTTTCAAGATCATAGCAATAAATCCAACTTTCGTCACCTGTAAGTATGTCGAACACAGCATTTGAGTCACCTCCGTTAAATCTTTGAACCATTGCACGACACTAATCAACGCGACGGAGTTTTTGGGCCTCTGTCAAATTATGAGGTATCCACCGGGCACAAAGCTTCCTGACCGCTAAGTGTTCATGGAGGATTTTGTTTACTTGACTCATACCGATGCCTAAGCTTGTCCGAACCTGTTGATAAGTTACTCTTTTGGCAGTCTCTATCATACGCCGCATAACACTGACGTTTTCTTCAGTCGTCGCCGTAGAAGGCCGTCCCTCACGCAGATCATCGATGAGATTAGTGCGACCATGTTTAAACTCATTAAACCAGTTGTAAACAGTGGCACGAGATTGGGCTTCATCGTGAAAGGCCAATCGATGTCTATTATAACTTCCTTATTGACTTAAATGACATTGTGTTGATATTCATTCTGACGTGACACAGACAATTTTCAGTTTGCCGCCAAATCGTAAACAAATGACGAATTAATAAAATACATATAAAATAATATTGGCAAAGAGTTCCCATTTTCAAAATTTGAACTTATTTTTTTTACTATATCGTTCACAAGTGGCCTGTTCTAAGAACTTTCAGTGTCACCCTCGTACAGACTTTTTTGACTGTGTACATAGGTATTCCTCATAGAATACTAATAAAATATATAAAATATATATATATATATATATATATATATATATATATATATATATATATATATATATATATATCGTCGTCACGTCACACAGATAATGTTGCTATGCTATAAGTAATCACTAGACTATAGAACTTATATACACCGACTATAAGAAAATCTGAATCGCTTTCTATGCCAATTTGTCTACAGAAACACTTTAATCAATCATCATAGTGGTTTATAAATTCAATTAGAATATGTTTAAAAATATACAAAGCACTCACTTAGGCGGTACTTTCTTTTTTGTAGCGATTGCTGAATCTGCAGTAGTACTCTCAGGTGACTGAGGGGACTCGTCAGCCTTTTTAGGTGCATTTTCTGCAACTTTTAATCCATTTACCTCAATTACTGTTACAAAATCTCCACCTTGGGATGTTGGACGGTTTTTAGCTTGAGTTTGAATTTTTTGTTCTCCTGCTACTGTAAAATAGATTAAATTCAAACATTATTTTTATGGTGTTATATTAATTATAATTTATCAAAAATATCACATAATATTTTACCATCACTATTCTTATCAGGTTCAGTTCTCTGTACTACTTCACTATTACACCTTCTTCGAGCTTCAACAGCTAGATTAGAAGAAAGCTCATTTATGCATTGATTCACAGAGCTTCTTTCACCAATATGTACAGGCTTAGGTCTAAGATGCACTTCTTCATTCTCAAGGGGCTCATTAGTTAATTCTTCATTATTACTACTTGCTAAACTAATTTCACTCTTTTTTGACAATGAATCTGTATTTGATTCCTGAAAGCAACGATTGATAAAACAATGATATTTTAAAGTGATTGCATTTATAAGTAAAAATAAATCATATACCAGTGCCACCAATGCCTGTTTTTGCCAAGGTGAAAACTTGTTACTCAAGGTAAAATAAGATTTGTTTATCTGTTTGTTATAAAATTAGCTATAATTTAAAGAATTTTTGAACCACCCACAACACAGTCTTCCAGGGTGAATGAATGGGTATCATCCAAGCGGCCATAGCAATAGATGCTAGGAAGGTGAAAGACTTCTCCATCAGAATACTGACCGACAGTATGGCGGTACTACAAGCTCTGAGTTGCAATGTGACGAACTTGGGACTGATATACGAATGCCATCAACGATTGAATGAGGTATGTAAGCACAACAATGTGACTCTGCAATGGATCAAGGGACAGAGTGGATCTAGAGGCAACGATGCAGCAGATGAACTGGCCAGAAGGGGATTGGCCCTAGCAACTATAGGGCCAGAACCAATAGTACCAATCCCCTTTGGCTACGTTCGTTCACTGGTACATAGATACTTCAATAATTCACACGCTCAGCTTAAGAAAAGATTCAGAAAAATTTAGTAGATTGTAGACAAGCTAGGGAGGCCCTACCTGAAATAAACAGTCGTCTAACCAAGGTTCTAATGAGACTGAACAAGCCACAGATCAGGATAGTAACAAGTGCTATCACAGGACATGGCTCTTTTAACAAACATTTGTTCACCCCAGGTGTTACTGACAGCCCCCTGTACAGAGCATGCATGGGAGAGGAAGAAACGGCGGCTCACGTGTTGCTGACATGTCCAAAAGTCCGCAACAGGCATTAAACAATTGATACAGGCATTAAAGTCTCTGTATAGGGACTCGAGTGCTTGTGTTAGAATCAACGGGGTCTACTCGGACTGGTTTGGCATCCATAAAGGTGTCAGACAGGGCTGTGTGGCTTCCCCGTGGCTGTTCAACCTATTTATAGACAGTTGTTTGCAAAATTTGAAAGTTGTAGAATGCGGATTAAGAATGAGTTAACCGTCAAATGCCTTTTGTACGCCGATGATCAAGTCATACTTGCGTCGTCGGCGGCCGAGTTGCAAATGATGGTTACATTAATGAACAGGTCATTAAAAGAAAGGGGAATGAAAGTGAACGCAAGTAAGACGAAAGTGATGGTTTTTGAAAGAGATGAAAGCAAAACGGTATGTGAAATAAGAATAGAAGGAGAGTTAATTGAGTTAAGTGGATGAGTTCGTATATTTGGGATGTGTATTCAGCAGGGATGGGAGATATGATAAGGACATTGAACGACGAGTGAATGCAGGAAATAAAGTAAATGGGGCTCTACACTCTATTGTGAAAAGTCAGAATGTGTCAAAAAAGGCACGTATGGCAATTCACAGTGCTGTATTAGTCCCTACTTTAACGTATGGTAGTGAAAGTTGGATGTGGCAGAAGAAGCGCGAGAGTAGAATAAATTCAGTAGAAATGCGGTCGCTAAGGAGTATGTTAGGGCTGAATCTGAGTGACAGGGTGAGAAACTGTGTGATAAAAGAAGAGTGTGGTTTGCAAGATGATGCGGTGACCAGGATTAAGAAAGGAATGCTTCGATGGTTTGGTCATGTAGAAAGAATTAATGCGGAAAGACTGACAAAGCAAATATATGTTGCAGAAGTGAATGGAAGAGTCGGAAAGGGACGTTCTAGGCGGACGTTTGTCGACCAAATTGGCGATATACTAAAAATGGGCCAAATTAAGAGTACCCTTAACCGACGAGCATGTATGCGTAGGTATGTGGAAGAGGCGAGAAAGGTATGTCAGGATCGTGCTAAATGTAAGTCTGTAGTCTCTGCCTACCCCTCTGGGTGACAGGCGTGAGTGTTTATGTTAAAAAGACTAACTGAACATTATATTCTTAAAACAAAGTGCATGAGAGTCCACACAGAAGCTCGGCAGTTTCTGTTTGTGCACTCAGCATTTCCTGTGGTCTGTAATCAGAATATTCTGCTGATGTGAACATCTTGGTGAGTTTAGCCACCCGTAACAAGGTATACTTTATTTAGGTATTAGCATGTAATTTTATTATATACACCTCATCCCATTGTCCAATCATTCAATTTTACATTAACCTGCCTCTTATGTTTTTGTTTCTGTAATCTGTTTTATTTTTATGATCTACAATAAAGTATATTATACATACATATTGAAAAGTATAACGTAAACACCAGACAATTTATGCTTCATGATTTAATATAACTTTTGTTACAGTCTTAATGAATATAAAATATCAAGCATTTCGATTGGCAATTCATAATGAAGCTTTATCCCATGCATATTTACAATTGGTTTGTGTGATGATACTCATGATGTGATGATGTGAATGAGATTCTAATCTGCTTACGGAATGTCCTTTATAGACAAAAATGAAAAATAATGGTTTTTTGTCTTTTATAAAATGCATAAAGTCCATCTGATAGTAATTGGAAAGTGTGGCCTGTATATATCTATGTACATCTACTTGTATGCTTGATTAAGACTTAAAACATAGATGTGTTGATTTTTACAGGAATGATAATAACAATAATTTATAATATCTTATTAACAAGAAACTTTGTAGTAAATTGTAAGAAAATTAGTAGTTTTACATCATTGAAGTAATATGCACTAATGTACTAGAACAGCTATCCCAAACAAAAAATGTGCGCTACTCTGTGTTCGCGCGGTTGTTTTTTTACCATAGAATAAACATAGGTAGAATGACCTGTAGGTAATAGCAGATTGTATTGTTTAATAGGTAAATTATATCGAGTACAATATTTAAATTTTGTCATTTATTTTGTATATTATATTTGCTTATTTAATATAATATTACATAATATTATATCACAATTACATGTTAATGATATTTTTATCTGAATATTTTAAAAGGTATCTATGTCAAAACATACCAAATGTATGTTTAACAAAATTTATTAACATAACCTTTAAACTACAAATATATCTATTTAAATTAGTGTTGCGTGAATAAGTCAACTAGCGCCATCTAGTGTCAGGAACGAGAGCGACAGCGCCATCCGAAGAACTAAGTTTCTAGAAAATCTACACTCGCACACTCGTCCCTTTGCGCGCATTTACTTGAATATTCCGGATGCTTCTTTGCTAATTTAAATAAATAGGCGCTGCAAGATGTGATCGAGGTGTAGTGTTGATTTGGCGAGACAAGCGAAGCTTCGGAGCGGAATAAAGTGAATTAGTGTGTTTAATTATCAGTGTTTTAAGTTTTAATTTGTGTAAAGTAAATTAAAGTGTTAATTTAGGTAATTTTATCGGCAATTTTTATTGTCACGAACCTCAAGCTCGTAACAATTGGTGTCAGAAGTGGGATAAAATCATGCCGATTTTACCTAAGGAGGAAACGGAGGGTGTCCGTACCCGAAGTCAACGCCAGCAGGAGACGGACCAACGAAGATTTGGTGGTGCAACGCCGCAGACGTCGGAGGGCCAGCCACCGGCTGCAGGCCCGTCGGTAGCTCCTACATCTGCAGCACCTGACTTAGGTGCTCTGATGGTGATGCTGCAGCAGCTGCAGAGCGGACAGGATGAACAGGCCCGCCGACTAGAGGAACAGGCCCGCCGACAGGAAGAGCAGATGCTCCTTATGAAGGACCTCATGCTACCTTTGGGAAAGAGATAAGGGAGGTGAAGGATAGGGTTGCTCAACATGACAACCGAAGCTGAATCCCAAATCAAGGAAGCTAAAACCCAAATCGACCAAGTGAACAATCGGGTTGATTACGTGGTGGCTGACGTGAAGAAAACGCTGGACGACCTCAAACTGGGTGATGGAACTACAGCTCCCGTAGTAGCTACTACACCTTCGCTACGTGGGTTCAAAGTGCCACCGTTCGACGGGACTTCTTCCTGGTCAGCCTACAAAATCCAGTTCGAGGCTGTTATGAAGGCGAACGGCTGGAATAAAAGTCAGGCAATGACTGCTCTCACACTACGTGACCAGGCCTTAACAGTTCTGGAAGCTCTCGGGGAGGAAGTGACTTATGAGCAACTCCTTGAGGCATTGGAGGCGAGATATGGCGACGCTCACCTGGAACATGTCTTTCGTGCGCAGCTTAAAGATCGCGTGCAGCGCATCAACGAAAACCTGCAGCAGTGGGCTCTAGAGGTGAAGAAGCTGGTGCGGAAAGCAGTCTGTACCTGCGCTCATTGAAGGGAACCTGGTGCAGACATTCATCGACGGCATCCGCGACCTGGAAGTCAGAGCTGCTGTGAGGCTCGGGCACCACGAGACGCTCAAGAACGCCTTGGCCCCCATGCACTGGAGGTGGAAGCCGTGCGGCAGGATCATCGTTCCCATCGCGTCAGGGAGGTTGCAGCAGCTACAGTTCGCGACCACAACAGAGGATACAGCCCTTGGTGCTATGGCTGTGGGGAAAAGGGCCATCTTCGATCCAGCTGCCCTAAGCGAACCCTAGAAAGGGAAGTTGAAAGATCTCAGGAGGGTAGTGCGGCCAACAACATCGCCCAGCAGCAGCAGGGAAACGAGTAAAAGCCAGAACTGCGGGGCGGGTGCTAGCTGATGAAAGAGCCCCAAGGATCTCGATCTCACAAACCCATGATGGGAACAGTCTAATCATCAAGGGCGAGGTCAACGGAATGCCGGTATGGTCAGTTTAACCATAGACACTGGAGCCTCTCGTACGGTTGTTAGTTCCCAACTTATAAATCAGTTCCTTGGGGACTCCGCATACAACCGAGAACGCATTAATTTGGTAACAGCCACCGGTCAGCGTATACCCGTCCGTGGAGAGAAGGAGATGGAGTTGAAGCTAGGCAACGTGATCTACCTGCATAATGTCGTCGTGGCTGATATAATGGACGACTGCATCCTAGGCCTAGACTTTATGAGGAATAATTGTTGTGAGATCGACGTTAAGCAAGGTGTTTTGAAATGTGGACAGGAGGAACTTTTTATGGAAGGTGCGTTACCAGGGAACGTGTACAGCATTAAGAAGATTGTTCTTCCGCCGAGATCGGAAACGATTGTTCCGGTTAGTCTTCCTCGAAACGCTGGGCAAGCTCACCGTTGTGTACTTGTGGAAAGTGTAAACAATGACCTTCCATGGAAAGTAGCTCGAACCTTGGTCAGGACCACTGACATCTCAGGAGTACGTGTGCTGAACCTTTGCGACCGGGCACAGATTATAGAAAAAGGCACACTGATTGGTACTTGTGAGGAAGTGGATTGGTTACGTCGGTGCCAATATCTATCGACTGGGACCCCCAGCAAGGATGCAGAAACAAGAGTGACCACACTTTTGGAAGACTGTCGCAGTGTTCTCTCCCCGAACGAATTGGTCAAGGCGAAGAAGTTGTTATTCAAGTACGTCGATGTATTCTCATCAAACGATGCTGACATAGGAAAGACTGGCTTAGTTCAACACAAAATAAACACAGGAGAAGAATTGCCTATCCGTCAGCGGCCAAGAAGATTGCCGGTAGCACGTGAAAAGGAAGTGGAAACCATGATTGAAGGAATGGTGAAGGATGGTGTTATTGAACCTTCCTCTAGTCCGTGGTGTTCACCAGTGGTGCTGGTGAAGAAGAAGGATGGCAGCATGCGGTTTTGTGTTGACTACCGCCGTCTGAACGACGTTACGAAGAAGAACAGCTATCCCTTGCCAAGAATTGATGACACGCTGGACATGCCTACAGGAGTAAAGTGGTTTAGCACGTTGGATCTAAAAAGTGGCTACTGGCAAGTTGAAATTGACCCTAAGGACAAGAAGAAAACTGCGTTCTCGACGGGAAAGGGTTTGTGACAATTTAAAGTAATGTCGTTTGGGTTGTGCAATGCTCCAGCAACGTTTGAAAGGCTGATGGAACTTGTACTTACCGGGCTAATTGGCGATGCCTGTCTGGTCTACTTGGATGACATCATCATCGTAGGCCGTACGTTTGAGGAACACCTTCAAAACCTGGAACGCGTGCTCATGAAGATTCAGAGTGCCAACCTCAAGTTGAGCCCGAAGAAATGTTCACTGTTCCAACGGCAAGTTAACTTTTTGGGGTTTGTAGTATCGGAAGAAGGTATCCGCACAGATCCAGAGGAAATTGATTGGCCGGTTCCAAAAGACAAGACGCAGGTTAGAGCATTTTTGGGTTTGTGCTCCTATTACCGGCGATTTGTGAAGAACTTTGCAGATATAGCCAAACCTCTGCACAAGTTAACCGAGGAGAAGCGACATTTCTGCAGGGATGAAAATTGCAATATCGCATTCCAGGAGGTCAAGGACCGTCTGTGCAAAACACCTATTTTGGGATACCCTGATGCAAGCAAAGAATTTATAGTTGACACAGATGCAAGTGATATAGGACTTGGCGGTGTGTTGTCTCAACGGAATGGTGACCAAGAGGTCGTGATAGCGTACTTCAGCAAGTCGTTGTCAAAACCGGAAAGGAACTATTGTGTCACAAGAAGCGAATTGCTCGCTGTGGTAAAGTCGTTGCAGCATTTTAGCAAATATCTTCTGGGACGAAAGTTTCACTTACGAACTGACCATGCTGCACTAAAATGGCTATTGCAGTTTAAAAATCCAGAAGGACAAGTTGCGAGGTGGATTGAACTACTGCAGGAATACGACTTTGAGATCGAACATCGCAGCGGAAAATCTCACGGCAACGCAGATGCATTGTCAAGAAGACCTTGTCCTGAAGATTGCAACCATTGTACTAGGCAAGAGAGTAAGGAAGAGGTATCCGTGAGGATGCTCAGGACGGACCATCTCGGCAACGAATGGAAGGACAGCTTACAACATGCACAGCAGGAAGATCCGGACATCAAGCCGATTCTGGAATGGATAAAGGCCAGTGCTCCCAAGCCTAAGTGGAGTGACGTCTCAGCAATGAGTTCGACCACTAAAAGCTATTGGGCCCAGTGGGACAGCTTGCTGCTTCAGGATGGAGTTCTGTGCCGTAAATAGGAAAATGTTAGGGGAGACAGCTGTCATTTGCAAATGGTTGTCCTTAAAACTAAAGTACCGGATGTTCTACAGCTGTACCATAATGATTGTTCCGGAGGCCATCTGGGAGTTAAACGAACTCTACTGAAGATCCGAGAACGGTTTTACTGGGTCCACTGTCGAAACGATGTCGAGGACTGGTGTCGCAAATGTACAAGTTGTGCGGCTGTAAAGGGACCTCAGACTCGTAGTAGAGGTGCATTGAAGTTGTACAATGTTGGTGCACCATGGGAGAGAGTAGCCGTTGACGTGGCGGGGCCGTTTTCGGAGAGTGAAAGCGGTAACAAGTATTTCATGGTTGTGATGGATTACTTCACTAAGTGGCCAGAAGTCTTCGCCATTCCAAATCAAGAAGCCTCAACAGTTGCAGATAAACTAGTTCATGAAGTCTTCTGTCGTTTTGGAGTACCTTTAGAGATTCACAGCGATCAAGGAAGGAATTTTGAGTCTCAAATATTCTAGGAAACTTGCCGAGTTATGGGTACTCATAAAACAAGAACGAATTTTTATCACCCGCAATCTGATGGAATGGTGGAACGATTTAATCAGACATTGGAGAGGTACCTAGCAAAAGTTGTAGACAATCGGCAACGAGATTGGGACAAGCACATACAACCGTTTTTGTTGTCATATGTCGAAGTTCTGTTCACAAAAGTACAGCAGTGACACCAGCTTTCGCAAACTTTGGAAGAGAATTACGGCTGCCTGCAGACCTGATCACCGGGATACCACCTGATGCCCCACGCAGTATAACCGATTATGCAAATGACTTGCGGAACAAAATGAATGACATTTATGAGCACGTCAGACAATCGGGCCAGCAAATGTCTGAGAAAATGAAAACTCGGTACGACCGCAAAATGAACAATAAAGGGTTCAAGGAAGGTTCATTAGTGTGGTTGCACAAACCAGTCCGCAGCAAAGGGAAATCTCCTAAGCTTCAAGCTAAATGGGACGGCCCGTACCGGATTGTAACCAGGATCAACGATGTGACCTACCGGATACAGAAAGGCGCAAGAGGGACTCCTAAGATCGTCCATGTGGATCGCTTGGCGCGTTATTATGGGACTGATAATGCTCGGGACGAGCATGTCTTAGGAGGGGGCAGTGTTGCGTGAATAAGTCAACTAGCGCCATCTAGTGTCAGGAACCAGAGCGACAGCGCCATCCGAAGAACTAAGTTTCTAGAAAATCTACACTCGCACACTCGTCCCTTTGCGCGCATTTACTTGAATATTCCGGATGCTTCTTTGCTAATTTAAATAAATAGGCGCTGCAAGATGCGATCGAGGTGTAGTGTTGATTTGGCGAGACAAGCGAAGCTTCGGAGCGGAATAAAGTAAATTAGTGTGTTTAATTATTAGTGTTTTAAGTTTTAATTTGTGTAAAGTAAATTAAAGTGTTAATTTAGGTAATTTTATCGGCAATTTTTATTGTCACGAACCTCAAGCTCGTAACATTAGGATAAGAGTCGTTTTTTAAATGCTGGGCACGCGAGAGTTAAAAATTGACGAATTTATACCACTTTAACTTTGATGTGGACACCTAAAAATAAAATAAAAGAATAATAAGCAGATTTAAACATGAAAAATGTCGCCTAATTATAATGCCTTATATATGTTTCTACAAAAAAAATGTGTATAATAATATATTCGTCCTATTCTTAAGTACCCACAGAAATGTCGCATCTGAACATATTAATTTCATAATCTATATTCCATGACACGAGATGGCTTCTTAGGAATAATTTGTTTTGTTATTAATCTATAATACTTTTTATTGATTAAGTATCTTATTAACCGATGAAAATAATTCCTTGGTTTTTACAGACATTTCTTTCTTCATATTTTTATCAAGAGATTTTTTTAAATCCACACAACACGTGACAACTCTACAAGCGCCTAGCGAGTGACTGATTAAAGCGCGGTGTATGCACCGCAGTTGAGTGGAACAGAGTAGCTGAATGCAGTGTCGCCTCTAGTACATAGTACATAATAGCTCCATGTTTTACATGAAATTAATTTTAAATAAAAATTGCAATGTTTTTATGGAACATTTCCATGTTTAATTGCATACTGTAAATCAATTTGGAAGCACCTTACTGACCCTGATTTTCAATCATTTTCTCTCTTAAATTTGGATATATTTAATAATGCCAAGCATGGATGCTGTGAGGTGCATGACAATCGTTAACTTAAGAAGCTCAGCGGTGAAGGAAAACAGCGGTGAAGGAAAAAGATAACCTGCATGTCTAAGAAAGAATAAAAACAATATTTCGAAGACATGTGAAGTTGGCCAACATGCACTGGGGCAGCATGGTGGATTTCCCTTCTCTAAAACCCTCTCAGAAATGAGAAGAGGCCTGTACCCAGCAGTGGGAGGTTTATATGCCGTATAACAGATGTGGGTTGGCTTAGGAGTTGGTATGCCTCCCCCCCCCCACCGAACGAGTTCCCGCCTTGTCTTAGCGAGTAGGACTACTAGAAGTGGCTTGATCACTCACTGTGACCAAAAGAGAAACTCAAATGGTTGGCCCGAGGTGGCCACTCTGGATGGACTTCGCCAGCCCACTTTGGATGTGTGTTAGTGAACTGTGGCGAGAGGAGTATCCTCTCAAAAGGATCACAAGGTAAAGCAAAAGTAGGTGGGTTCAGAATTATCTTAAATAAGAGGACAAAACTTGCTAGGTAAGTGATTTCCGGACATCTATACAAATTTAAAATTATATTCAGAGTTGTTTTTGTGAATGGTTTTAATAACCTTTACTCAAGCTTTTCTAAAATTATTATTAGCCTACCTATGAAACTGCTGTTTTGCATGTGACAATTGAATTAAAAAATTTCACAATAATCTTTAATCAATCAAAAAACTATTAACACATTCTAACCATTTTATGGGCAATATGTTGATGCCCTTGCTATTGAAGCCTGCTGCATGAGAATTAATGAACTCTTAAAGACATTCCTTACTTGGATCTTCTTTCAGAATTTTTCTCTAACCATTGTGGTGAATGCTTGCAATTGTCATCCACTTCACATTACCGGTAACAATTCTACTAAAAATTTCCTCCAATATATACAGTTTGAGCATTAAAATGCAGGCTTAGATGCAGTCCTCATGCTGAGCATACTCACTTTGTGAGATACTTATTCATCAACTTCTTTATTTACTGATTTGTAGAAAATGAACTAATATTGTTATGATAATTACATCAAAAGCCAGTTCTAGCTCACCCGTAGTTTTAGACAGATCTACTTCCACTATCGGCCTCATTTTGTTATGTCAACCTTTGTAGTGCTAAGTCCATATACAACATTGATATGACATGTCATTTGAGATTCCTTGTTCCCATATCAAAATGCATAGTCAAAAACGAAATTAATTTACTTATAAGTTCATGGTTATAAATTTAGCAACATGGCAGAAACAACATGTGAATAACTGATCTTGGTTTAGGAATAACAAGCCTCAAATATAAAATTTTATTTAATATAGGCATACAAGTTAAACCATAGCTATTTAACTGCACAATCCCCTAGCAGTCTCATGAGACTGCGGCCATATTCCACCAAATCCCTAGCGGGCCCAGTTAAACAAAAGTCAATTATTCAATGGATTAATCATTACAAAAATACTTTATTGAATTTTGATAAGTACATACCAAGTGGATGTCAGTAGCATGAAAATTACTATTATTTCTACATATTACTCGAAATTATTCATGTAAAAAGATAACTTATATTACACAAAGACTTTCATAACAATTTTATAAAATACTTTCAACTTTAAATCAACGCAACAATATACAATAATGAACACTCAACAAAGACGCACTTTGAATGTCGATTATAAATAAATATCCATAGACTAACTGACTTTTTAATCCACTAGAGGATAGAAAATTTTATTTTGATTCTATAATGCCAAACTCCTTCATTAGAAAAGTATTCTCTAAACATAAGTATTTATGGGTTAAAATGCTGTGGGTGGGTGTGGTCATATCCAATCACTTGGGATTTAATGGAATAGCGACGTGGTCGGATCCAACCATTTGGGGTTTGAGTTGTTAGCACCCAAAAAAATAAAAAGACTAGGTATACACTAGCATTTTCAATAACTTTTGATTGGCAAATTTATTAGCTATTCAGAATAAATTGTGATGTCTGCTATATTTAAAAATAAAGTAAATAAAGCTACAGCTTGTTTATGTCCCAAAGCTAAGAAAGGCCTTTTCTCATTTTAGGGTAACGGAATGTTTGCTGTCCTACCCCAATGCATGTGAGCAAACTTTACATGTCAATATTGTTTCTTTATTTTTTGGACATGTAGATTCCCTCAGAAAGTTTTTCTTCACCACCAAGGATGTAGTAAATCAACACCTTATATTTCAACTAAAAAATACTTTGAAGCTGACGGAGATCAAACCCAAGTTGTTTGAGTATTGCTGTGTAATTTACAGCAAGCACTAAGTTGTTGATAACAAATAAAATTGCAATTTCTCAAAACAAGTCACCAAGTAATAATGGCATGAAAGAATTCTCTACCCCATATCGTCCCATGAGTGATGTAAGAGACCACAAAGAGAAATGAAACAGGTGATATTGTATAGCAGTATCTTCCTGAAACAGCTCTTATTATTATTAGAGCTAAAACTATTTCTATTTGTTACCAAACCAAGCATGCTTTAGGTTGAGCTGCGAACTTTTGATAGACTAAGGATAATGATGATGAAGATGATGGTGATAATTAAGTAAATTATAGCTCTAAATCTGGTTTCTAGCCATTATAAATTTTTTCAAACTATAGAACTAAAACCAAATACAATAAAAAGAAAGTTTAATGATGAATATAAATAATTACAATTCCTACACACCTAGTATTTTATTAATAAATGTTATTCAGAATCAGTTAATAATAAATATTCATAAAATTACTAGGTATACTAAAACTTAGCTTAAGACACTGGTATGTATGTTGTACTTACATGCAATTTATTTAATATTAACACATTAATAAATTTTTAATTTCAATATTTTCCTAAACATTTTGTTCATGTAACTATGACACAAATAATGATGAATCACATCACAGATCAGACACATATCTTTTGCAATGCTTCATATAATAATATGTCAAAATATGTAACCATGGTTTAATTTGTAATAATAGGGAAATATTAAAACAAATGTTAAGTTAATTTGAAAAAATGCACGATTTAAAACAAGTTACAGACAACAAACTGGTCTCATTGTTATCTATCAATTTTTGATTATGAAGGATTTATAATTATTGACTGATTTGATAATTATTTTGGTACCTGTTTGCTATCAGAAGTCTTATCGTCATTTGCGTCTGTACCAGAGGGCGGCGCCGCCTTGTTACCTTCAGCAGCTGCTTTGTGTTTTTCCACATCTGACAATAAAGTTTCCAAATACTCTACATAAAATTCTTCCTTCTCCAATTCTTCCCTCAATATAGCAACTTTCTGTTTATGTTTAGCCAAATTAGCACGGACATCCTCTTCCCAAGCGGCTGGCAAAGCACTTTCAGGAAAACGTTGCACCCAAACACGTTGAAAATCCCCGAATACGCTCATCTCTCACAAAACGATTTCATGACAATTTTATGTTATAATTATAATCAATCACAGATGGTTTCAATGTAAAAAAACGTATCAGCAACTCTGTCAACTGAACATGTAGTTTTTTTATGTTATTTTATTATTTAATTCTGTCAAATGTCTAGTGCTAGGGCTACAACATGACATAATTTCATCAAAGAGTATATAACCACTTAAAAGTCTATTTGCATAAAATGAAGATTAATAACAAACAGATACTTACTTTAACCGATATTGCTATAAAGTAAATAAATAATTAATTTTAGAAAATATAACTTTTATCTACGATAAATTTATGGCGGTTTGTACCTATTTTATTTCTGACGAAGGGACAAATTTCGTATTTTAAATATACTCTGTGGTCTGAGATTTGGTGATGGCACGTTTAGACAATCGGCAAGAGAAACTCGCCGAGGCGTTTACATATTCGTCGATATTCATTCAAAGCAGATCTTATAAACATGGATGACGTGCGTCTTGTTGCCACGACTTTATGTACTTAATAAGACATGCAGGAAGATGATGGATACAGATAGCTTAAGACCGTGCATTGTGGCATTCCTTAGGGGAGGCCTATGTTCAGCAGTGGACTTGTGAAAGGCTGTAATGATAATGATGATGATGAAATATTTATTTTTATTAATATTTTTTTAAACTGATTTCTAAAACCCCATATCTCGGGTTCACCTTGTTAAAATTCTATAAAAAAAGTAGATTTGGTACTCCAATCCATCACAATAAGTAGGTATTTTATTATTATCAATCCTGGATTCTCATTAAAATGCAGTAAATTTTCCACAAAAATTTTGGATGCGGCTATATTTGTACAGTGACACAAACTTATCGACTCATCCAGGCTATAGGTGTAAAGCAACCGTTGACAACGGATATTTATCCAAAGCAGCCGATACGCAACCAGTTCTTTATCCAACTATAGACAAAAAGGATCGTTTTGTCTTTACTGTATGTGCCGATGACTAAGCTGAATCACTTTCTGCAATGGTGCTTAAAAACTATTTGACCGATTTGAAAATTCGTTCACCATTAGAATTCTATTATGACTGTTAAACGTAGGATGCATTTTATTATAGAGGGCACTATCAATCAATATGTTTTTTTTTTTAGCTAAACTCGTAAAGTACTTGACCGATTTCGAAAATTCTTTTCCCACTAGAATGTTGTGTATAATTATAGATGTCTAATGTAGGATAGGTTTTATTATAGAGGTTACTTACGTTACTTACGAGGTTAGACGCTACTTTCTATGAATATGTTTTTTTTTTTGCTAATCTCGATAAGTACTTAACCGTTTTTGAAAATTTTTTTCACCATTGCTAATGAGAACGTTAGTTATGTGATAAAATTATATTATTAAAATAATTATTTGCGATATTAATATTTTCTAAATAAATAAAAGTAAATACCTACCCAAAATGATCAACTTCAATTATTATTTTTTTAATTTAAGAATCATATGGGACACTTTACCTACTCAGGTTGATTGTTATAGATATAGGTAATAAATCTAAAATAAAAAAGCTTCGCTCCGATTTTACGAAAAAATCATTAATAAAATAAAACTAAAAGTTGAAAAAAAACAAGTGGCCAAGTGCGAGTCGGACTCGTAAGCCTATGAAGAGTTCCGTAGTAACAAGCATAGATTCTACATCGAGTCAAAATACCATTATCATTAGCGCCAGCAAATAATTACTTTGTTTTTCATAGTGTTTGATGACAAAGTCGTATTTGCGGTTCTTGAAAATGTGCTACTTGTATCTCAAAAAAAATGGACTATTATATATTGTAGAGCTTTCTGTGGTTTATTCATTACTAAAGAGAAAACACTTATTGCACAAAAAAAATGTTTTTATCCATTTCAAGCCATCAAAAGCGGTTGTCAACCAATGAAAACCAAAACAACCGTTATTAAAGACTCTGTTGAAATCGTTGACAACCGCCTTCACATCTTTAATCCAAGCAACAAGGCTGTTATGGGCATAACCGTAGTAGAGTCCTCCCGTACTGTCATTAATAATGCGTACTAAGCTGGTAGTTGAAACTAGTACAGCTTTACTGTTTTCCGTTTGCAGGGCTTCATTTTCACAACTGACCTAAACAGCTGTATGTAGGTTTGGTAAAGGTAAAGAAATTTTCAAAGTTGGAAAAGTTTTCTTTGGTTGTGGTTCTTCCTCCTTGACATATTCATTAGATGAATTTGGATTTGATAAATGGTCAATTTGCTCCTCATCGTCACCGGTACTGAATAACTCTTCAGTATCCGGGTACCCATATTCGCAGTCTTCGTCACTGTACGGATCACGTTCTTCATTCGATGATGATTCAGGGGTAGACGTATCTTCTAAAAGCTTTCGCAGTCGCTCTTCGCCTTTCGCCTAGCTCATCTTCAACCGAAAAACTACACAGACATTATTAACGACAAAAAGCATCTTATCGTGCCAATTGCAGTTTATCAGTGATAAATAAGTACAGTGTTGTTTTACACAACTTGCTCTGCTATGCAACAAATCGAAAATAATAGTTTTTTGCTGTTACCTTCTAACCGGGAGCGCGATGTTTTTTGGCGCGAAACGTAAAAAGTACTACCGTCAGCGTGCCACTGAACCACGCAGGCGCTCATACATTTGCAACAGAACAGCCATACTATCAATTTTATACTACGCTACGCTTGTGTTTGTGCAACCTTCAAGAAAGAACAATTTTTTTGGTAGTATGTGTGACAGTTGGACTCTAGCTGAGCTACTTGGAATGACATAAATTCTGTGCTCGTATTTCGTACATTTTGCACAGCAATAACCGTAGCGACTATTGAAGCAATTACGGTTATTACGGGGATTACCCTTCTGTCACATTGCTTGAGCTCGGTCTGTCGAGATATCCCATTAACGCGCACGAATTTATTAAAAAAAAAAACAAGAATAAAGTCTTTAGAGTAATTACATACATAATTATGCAGAGAGGGAACCCACAATTCTACATAAATGAGGGTTAATAATCTTCCGCTTACCAGATGTGCTAGTTGACACTGAGGTGAAGTTTTTTGTTACTAAGTGTCATTTAATTTAGAAGTTAATTTTATATAAAAGCTTATCAGTTTCTAGAGTATTATATTAATAAACACACAAAACGATGCATCAGTGGTTTGCTGTTAATTTTTTGCACAATATTATTTATTTTTTTAATTTTTCTATTTTTATAAATATCTGTGGCTGGGTTTATTTATGTTTAGTTTAATTCATATAATGTATAACCAATACCCTTACCTTTCGGCAGTCTCCAAGTTGCATAAATTACAAAAATGGTTAAATAACAACATCTTAACACTGACCATCTCAAAAACGCGGTTAATTTGTTTTCATAAAACTGTAGCGTCTGAACCGTCGCGGTCACTTTTATATAGCCATATCCACTTTTATCTATTGTAAAATCTTTTGTTTGACCTCCACGAGAGAGGCCATGCCTAGTGTGGGAGTCGCAGAACTTTTTATACTTTGGCTTTTTTTCTGGTAAATAAATAAATTTATTATTATTATTAAATTGTTGAAAGAAACATTTACTTTTACATTTTTTGGACAAATTATGTATCCCACTATGAAAACTGTCAATTATTACACCTCAATTTTAAGTGCGCCGCCCTTGTGGTAGAATAAGTCGTGACCCTCATTGAGTTGATATATTTATCTCGGTTTTTCTAATATCATTTTCAAATAAGGCAAAAAGAGAAACGCATCGAAAGATGTTGCGTGTAATTTATCCGTAGAGCTTTATTGACAAGTTGTCATCTTTAGTCTCTTTTTACAAAGAACTTTTTACACTTTTTTTTACTTCTAATTTACTAGCAAAATGACCAAAATGACATCCCTATTGTAGTAGTGTTATGTGTGACGTTATTTCAAAAGACACGATGTCTTTTATATATAATGACAAAGACATTTAAGTAGTATTTAAATCTCTTTGTATAATGATGACGTTCTCAACGTTAGCAACAATCGACATAAATATACTCGTTTTTGTATATTTATTTATTTATTTTTGCTGTATACATACATACAAATATGTCCAAAAATCTGCTGAGCAGAAAATAAAACTGCGAGAAAAGGTAGGTAGGGAAAAATATAACGAAGCCATGAAATGAGAAGAGAGGTGGAGGACACAATTACCCTGCAATCGGGCCATCTGCTCTACTTTCGGAAGGGAGACGGCCTATCCTAAGGCGGAGTAGGTTTCCTCGTTCATAGGATCCTCACTAGCAGCATTGTAGAAATCTCCAGTATGTAGACACGGGTAGCGTACTTTGTACTTAAGTTATCAAAGAGATACTCTCTGAAGACCGTACAAGTTTATTCCCCGACATCGGCACATTCGGATGACGAAGTTGAAACCGTCTATGAAGACATTTCTATTATATATACTATATTACAACTATAGTTCGTGTCAAATCGATTGAGAAAAACCGGCCAAGAGAGTGTCGGGCCACGCTCAGTGTAGGGTTCCGTAGTTTCCCATCCGTCACAATAAGTGTTCCCACTTACGAGTTTAAAGGCAGCTCCAGCAGCGCTCCGCGCTCCTGCAACTGCTCCCGGTAGTGGGTACTGTTTCCATCCAAGTTCAAAATGATTTTCCTAGAAAGTCCTTATAAAGTTCTACTTTCCAGATTTTTTTCATACTTTCTAAACTTATGGTTCAAAAGTTAGAGGGGAGGGGGACACATTGTGTTTTACTTTTGGAGCGATTATTTTCGAAATTATTGACATTATCAAAAATGATTTTAGTAAAATCCCAATTCATTTTAAAATACCTTTCCAAAAATATATCACACGTTAGGGTTGAAAGTAAAAAAAAATCACTTCCCACTTTACATATAGTGGGGCTACCCTAATAAAACATTTTTTTCCAATTTTTATTTTACCACTTTGTCGGCGTGATTGATACACATATTGGTACCATTTCAGCTTTCTAGTGCTAATGGTCACAGAGATTAAACGAGGACGGACAGACAGACATGGCGAAACTATAAGGGTTCCTAGTTGACTACGGAACCCTAAAAACGGACGATGACCTCAGATATGAGCAGAGTGTTAAAAAGGCGTAACCTATAAAATCTCAATTTAGCTGTGATAACAATATTTAAATTTTGATATTATTCACACTTCTAGGTTAGCACATATGTTTTTTTTGTTTCTTAAATAATATTGTTTGTGGTTCCTATAAACATCGTAAAATCTTAGGATACATCGCGAAAAATGTGTTATATTTTATATTTAAATTTATGGTTAGTAACGCAGCAATTCATGTAATAACAGTTTCATATTAAAAAAATTGTTGAAGCAATAAAATATATTAAAAATAATTAAAATATAGCAATAAATAAAATATATTGACGGTTAAACGACCCCTAGTTAAACGACCGAAAGGTCAATGTCAGTTATTCTCTATCGATTTGGCACGAACTATAGGTAAGAATAACTTCGAGAAGGAGGCCGATCAGAGGATTCAGTTGGGCTGGGCAGCATTTAGAAAGCACCGTCGGGTTTTCTCGCCACCCATACAAAAGTCTGAAGACAAAAGTCTTCAACCAGTGCGTTCTGCCCGTACTCACTTATGTTGCCGAAACGTGGACCCTGACGATACGTCCCCGCGTAAAAACAGCACCAAAGATATAAGTTTTAAATTAACAATAACTTTTAACTCTAATTACTAATAGTACCATTCGACTCTAAGAAGTGCCGTTGCGCAGAACGGTTCACACCAATACAATTCAGTAACGGCTCACTTTCTTATATCTAATAAATGCCGTTGCACAAAACGGTCCACACCGATACCATTCGGTACCAGCTCACTCTTTTAACTCTTAAGTAGTGCCGTTGCGCTGAACGGTTCACACCGATACAATTCAATACCGTTGCACAGAACGGTCCACACCGATACCATTCGGTACCAGCTCACTCTTTTAACTCTTAAGTAGTGCCGTTGCGCTGAACGGTTCACACAGATACAATTCAGTAACGGCTCACTTTCTTATATCTAATGAATGCCGTTGCACAGAATGGTCCACACTGATACCATTTGGTACCAGCTCACTCTAACTCTAGGAAGTGCCGTTGCGCAGAACGGTCCACACCGATACAATTCAGTAACGGCTCACTTTCTTATATCTAATGAATGCCGTTGCACATACCGGCCTTAAAGTGTAATAATTATTCATATCTTCATGCATTATCTATTATATTTTATTCATAAAGATTATATACAACAGAAGGGAGTTATCATATAATAATAATATAATTACTATTGTATTTTTCACTCGTATGTTTGTATTGTATTACTATTTTAATATATCTCTTCCTTCATAATATATCACAATTATGATGCAACTACAGCTACGAGTTTGGAATTTGAATACTAACTTGGAATACTAACCAAGGGTGTATATTATCTACTGGGTAAACTCCCGATGTATGTCGCTTTACCTACCTTTTTAGTAATCGGTGTGTCTTGAACCTCATATCGATCACGGAATGTCGGAAACCTCATGTACGGAAAATGGTTTTGGGTTTGGCTTTTCTATTGAAATCTTTTCTATTGTTTGGCATCCTATTGGATGAAGCATTCTTTCTCTTGGTTCGGCTGAAATTTTATTATGAGCACATTCTAGACCAGCCTTTTAATATTTTTTTGTGAACTTTCTCATATTTTTGAACCAGTAGATCCTTTTGATACGTTCGTATGTCTTCTCAAACCCAAAATGACCGTTATTGTCATTATTCTTTTTTAGTATTTGCCATCTTACAGACTTAGGAACCACCCAGAGTAACGTTACGGTATCGTTCTTTTTGACGATTCTATAAAGCTTGCCATTTTTTAACGTAAAATTATTTCTAATTTCAAGAACATGGTCGCTTCAAAAGGTGCATAATATTTTGAGTTACGTTTTGCATACAAAATAACTTATCCTTATAGATATGTACAGCACTTGCAAGTCACTTCAACAGGATTTTACCCACTAAAATGAGTTATCAAACCTGAGAGATAATAACAATAAAATAAATCGAAAAATTACAAATACAATGTAATATATTTACAACTTTTAAATATAGGACGTTATATTTTAATTAGGTCTTAGTTCAAAATTGCTTTTTATTATAAACCAGCTGCTGCCCGCGACTTTGTACGCGGATGATGTTGCTTATGCCAGCGACAACAGGGTCGTCAAAATCGAAGATCTGAAACGTCTGATGTCGAATTCTAAGAGCCCGGGGACGGGAAAACAACGTGATGCGCGAGACGATGCGAGACGTTCCAGATCTTTCACTTTTGTAAATCAACATAAAATGCCCATCAGACTAAACAACTTTTGCTAAGACGTCATTCCTATATATGTTACAATATCGCTGGGCTTTGGAGTTCCACAACAGGTGTTCCAGATAATCAAATTTATTCACACAGCAGAAAATACTCTTCACGTGGAATATTTTTTTTGCTATGGCTCCATTTTTATATCTCTTATACTTTAGCTGGTCTGTTGCGGTTCTGCATCAGGTGTTCCATTTTCCAAAATAAATTATAGCCTATACTTAACACCTATACAACAAAAACTTTTCATCCCGTATATTTCACCGATCCGGTGCGGAATGCACCGTATCGGTGAAATATACCGAATCTATAATAAATAATCTGACAAGATGTGGCACTTCCATCAAAACATACTTCAAGCCGCCGAAGAAGATTGGTCAGTTTTTACCATCAGTCAAGTGTAACGTCCCTCTGCAAGACGCAGGAGTGTACAAGCTTGATTGTGAGTGTGGTCTCTCCTACATAGGACAAACTAAAAGATCAATTAAAACCCGCGTTAAAGAACATATAGCTGATATGAAGAATCGACGCTCCGGGGAGTCTGCAGTCTGTGAACACGTACAGGATCACCCTCGTCACTACATCAGATTTGATAGACAACAAATCCTCGCTAAAAAACACAGATTCCTTCCAAGGATGATTCGCGAGGATATTGAGATCAAAAAACATCCTAATTTCAATAGAAAAGATGGCTGGGTGCTACCATCTGCTTGGGATCCTATAATAAATAAAATTAAATCCCAACCCAAGCATACAACTGCAAGACTTCAAGATACCATAAGTTCATACTGTGTAGATCTGAACAAAAGTTAAATTTTATCTATGGTAACCGCTGTTAACTAGGACATTTGGACGTTGAACATCTCAGTCCTCCCCGTGACTATGGGTGCTGTAAAGTGCTCGAAACGTCGGGTATTTATAGTTAAATATACGCGATAAAATCCGTAAAAACTAGTATTATTTCAATGAGTAGTGTTCGCGTAAATATAAGAAATCATTATACCTTAGATATTATGATAGCAAAGATATTGCAATTTCACTTTATAGGTTTTATGGTAACAAGCTGTGAAATTATATTTAAGCAATCCTAGTAAAAATGATTAAATTTATCTTATTCTAATCTAATTGTTTAAACCACGCCTAATAGTTTTTTTTTTCACTTGGTCAAATCGTATTCACTGTACTGTATTATGTCAAACTGTATACACTATATGTGGCAGCTCGAAGATTAAATACAGATTGCCACTTATGAGATTAACACAGACACAGGATGTATCCACATACAAGTTTATTAAGAATTACTAAGGAGGAATATAAGTCACTGACCTTGGTTCGTAGTAAATTCACTTTAGCAGTCTTCTTTGCGTACACTTCAAATCGACCATAAGACAGGATGTCTTGCAATGACGTGTGGGTTGTTTCATCCCACTTCTGAATCTGTCAGCTTTTCTCCAATAAAACCAAGACAACTCACTTAGTTAACTGTTTAACCACCATGTTCGTTGTTTAATTTCACTCTTAAATTGTATATAATACTTTATAAAACACTATACTTTACTTTCACAAAGTAGACTATACATTAATTTAACTTCACTCACAACCTTTAGAATCACCTTATTTCACAATAGACTTGACTATTATAAACTTCTCAGCACCACTGTTCGTAATCAACTGCCGCGAGCGTCAAGTGTACGCGCTTTTATATTGTGACTCAATTCTATAATTAATGTAGGTAGTTTGAAATAGATTCATATTAATATTAATTCAGCCAAATCTGGTGATATGCTAATGACTAAATCTAGTATAGAAGATATGCTAGGGGCTAAATCTATGCCACTTCTTAGGCACACAACAAGGTTCGACCCGAAAACCACTGTTTATTATTAACAACTTTAAATTTATTGTAAACAAATAATAAAATGACTAGTATTTTTTATGTTACTTGATTTATTAATATGATTTTTATTAATCTTAAGACCACACTCGAACACATTCTTTACATCATTTTTGTGTCCATTATACAAGGTGGAACAGAACAATTGACATTCTTTTAAACCACATATTAAGTTCGTGATTCTGGGCCCTCCTGCGTTAAAATTTACTGCCATTTTTTTTAAATCTGCTATGTCCAATGATTTTAAAAGGAAGGATAGGCCCATCTAAATATTTGACTCATAGCTTTTTCATACAAGAAAAAGTAGCGTATCTGTCATAATGCAAATGTCATATTAAAACACGACGTAACCAGGGTCGGATTTCGTAGTATAATTATCCTAATTGTACCATTATTTCATAGTTAGTAGTATATAGTATCTAAGCGAAAATACCATAATTTTACCTAAAGCTCGACTTGTATTATTATTGGGTCCTTTTACATTTTAATATTAACCGCACGATATTGAGAATTTCTGTATTGTACATGAGTACCGCGTTTTTTTTAAATAAAATTAGAATTAGCTCCCCTTCTGGTCAATCGATGCCCGATCAATGCATTTATAATAAAAACTCTATGCTCCGGAAGCAATCGGATTGAAAACAGAATTTCAAAATATTTTATGAAGCAGATTTTCAGATTCAATTAAGCAGATATGGTTTCTTTTGTACTATTTTCGTTTTACCCTTATTGATTTTAAAATAAGTTAGGTACCAATATTCAAAATTTAACTTACGCTAAGTTCTTAGACAAAAATTAATCAGAAATAAAAATAAAACCGTCAAAATACGAAACGTATAGATAAACTAGACGCGTAACGCAAAAATCCCGGCATGGAAAAAAGAAATATAAAACGTCAAACGTGATATAATTTTTTTAAATAGTTAAATTTTGTTTTCCATGTACAATATTTTGAGGGTCTGAATTCAACCCTGGCCTAATCTTGCTAACGAACTAAACTAGCTGTAAAATAAAACTTTAAAAATGCTTTTATATTATAATTTAATTGTAACAAAATTAATATAAGTTTATTTACCGATGATACGATATTCCATGTTTCTTTTAAATCTTTGTATCGTAATTTTTGCATTTTTTTACCACGCAACTAGACATATTTATAACAGGCAAATCTGTCCTGCGCGCGCATCACTGTCGACCAAATCGCGTTGGCCCTAAACTGTTTTTTTAGGGCCAGCGCACTGGTCCGTTTTAGTGTTTCGGTCGGTCCGGTCCTTACGCTAGTAATATATAAGTCAATGACTGTATCCGGCAAAAGTGCAATACTACGCAGTCCAAATGTATGGAATATATTTTTTTTAATAACCGACGAAATATATTAACGCAGTAGGGTCCAGTCACATCCCCCCCGAACGGGTTCCCGCCTTGTCGTGGCGGGGGGGCTTAGTAGCCGTGGCTTGGTCTCCCATGGTGAACAAAGAGGAACCCACGTGGCTGGCCCGAGGTGAAGGGCCGGCCTGAGGTGGCCGCTCCGAGTGGGCTTGGGGAGCCCACTTTGGATGTGTGCTGGTGGACT
This sequence comes from Parnassius apollo, assembly GCA_907164705.1. Taxonomy (NCBI): domain Eukaryota; kingdom Metazoa; phylum Arthropoda; class Insecta; order Lepidoptera; family Papilionidae; genus Parnassius; species Parnassius apollo. The sequence goes on from CAJQZP010000605.1 coordinate 46,749, forward strand.
GCAGCGAGTGGGGACTCGCGCACCCTCTACCGCTGCAGCCGAGGTGGAGTCGCGGAGGAAGAGGAGTGTTGGTATGGCGATGCGCCACTCGCCCTATCCTTCGCGACTCAAACGGGGCCGCACCGTTGATGCGGTGGTGGTGGGGCTGCGGGGGGAGAGGATTGTCGGTATTGCGAGGCGCCGCTCTCCCTACCCTCCGCAGCCGAATCTTGGTTGGCGGCGGAGCCATGGACCAGATCCGCCGCTGGGGTCGGGAAGGCTAGTACTTCTAAGTGCTCGTTTTTCCTGGCCCCATGGCCTTTGTTCATCGGACGCGGGGGCGTCTGTTGCACAGACGTAGTTGGAGGCCGTGGAGGAAGGCGCGCCATGTGTTCTGGTGCGCCTTACCTGGGAAGGAGAACGGGGAGGAATTTTCCTCTCCCGAGGAGGTGCTGCCATGGGGCGGCAGGCGCTAGTAGGGCCGCGGATGTGTGCGAAAGCGTTCCCGTAGCCCTGCCAATATGCGACAAAGGTGGAACACCATGGGGTTTTAGTCGGTGCGAGTCCGACATAACCCGTCCTTGCCCCCGCGAGGCGGGTATGCGTAGGCATTTCCCCATGCAAAAAATGGTCACCACCACCTCCAGATAGCTCCAGCCTACACCTGCTGCCATTCTTTTTTCCACAGTTTTAATAATTTGTCGAGGATATTTTCAGGTAGCTAAGTCTTTATGTGTGGCAGATTTACTGAAGATTTTTTTTTGTTGATGACGCATCGTTATATTTAAGTTCACTGTTTCAGCTGACATACTCTTACGTAGCTTGCTTTTGACTATGTTCATAACGTCGAAAATCCGCTATATTTCGGTGTTTAAATGTTGAAGCGATCCTAGCCGCATTTTTGTACCGGGAGACTTGAGCCCAAAATTTCACTGTATCATCACCATCACCTTCTTATTTGACCTATTGAATTCCATTTGCATTTTCATGACCATTTGCTCTCACTCAGATCTATATTTCTGGCTATCAGCCTACTTCCTCGGTAACACTTTCATTTAAAATTTTCACGAAACAATTAAAACTGAGCAAAAAAGACTAACACGGAACTCGAAAGTGGGAAAAACCAGTTCCTTTCAGATATTATATATAAGCTTAGAGGATTAATATAATGAAAAGCAATAAAGCTAGATGATAGCATAATGGAAAAGGGAGATAAAACAATTAACACATCAGCAACATTTTAGTCGGAGAATATCCGAACAATAGACTAGATAGGCTAATTTTTTTATTAGACTGTGCTGCCAACTAATATAAAATTTTCCGCCAGATTCCATTAGATATTTTTAGCGTTTAGATATCTATAAAAAGTGCTATAGACCCAAAAATTGCACTATATCTAGTGCCAAATGCGCTAAAACGGCAACACTGCCTTACTCAGTCATAGGGATGGACAAGTGAAAAAAAGTATATATATTTATTGAATCGATATTTTTAAAGTAATTGTAACGAATCATTTACTGTGTTTCATCCTGCTAACTCTAGTTGCGTAACTCGAGTTTAGTTAGAGTTGTGTGAATTTCAATTCGAGTTAACTCCAGTCGTAATTTTTCCGAGTAAGCACATCTATAGGATGCAACATCGCTCCTTAAAACATCGAAGCTTATGTACGACCTATCGGTTTATTCGATGTTTTTATCACGATTTAAATATGTACATACATAATATATAATAAATAATCGTTTTGAACAGAAATGATATAAAGAAGTATAATAATCAAATGTTATATTTATGTTACTTTAGGAAGTTTTACACTA
>CAJQZP010000606.1:0-27459 GCA_907164705.1 Parnassius apollo
TGCTTTATCTTTGTACTTCGCATATACATAAATTTGCATAACATAATATCAACTTGCTTTATCTAAAAGGACTACGTTGTGTGCACGCTTCGTAGCATTATTGCAAACAGATTTGTTTTGTAGCACTATGCATGTTGACGTTCCGAGTTACTTACATTATTTCTGTTATAATCAAACCACATCACTGGTCATATCAGCATAGTCCAGATGTTTTATACGTAGTAGAGCCATGCTGTAGTTATATTATATTTGGAGCTGGAGTGGTAGGGTTGACAGGAGAAGGACTACGCTCTCACAGAACACCAGCGTAAAATAAAAGCATAACGCTGCTGAGTTTGTTATGGTGAGTATAGAATAGAATAACTTTTTGTATTTGCTGTATTTATTGTAGCTTATTACGTAATACTTATTAAAAATTATTATACGTACGTTTCTGGCAACATTAATTCTTCATCCATTCTATCCATCCATCAACATCATTTCATCATTGCAGCCCTTTACAAGTCAACTGCTGAACATAGACCTAACCAAGAAATGTCAAAAAGCACGTTCCAGGACCACCTTCATCCATCGACTACATGTCTTACTAGGTCGTTACTCAGTCTGTCTCACTCGTCACAAGGGTGCAACCCGAGAACATTTCATATCCATCGGTTGTTGGTTTTTATTGGGTGATGTCGGTCACTCTGGTTCTACCGTGGAATCTCCCCTGGCCGCAGCCCACTAACACACATCCAAGGGCTCGACAAGCCCACTCAGAATGACCACTTCAAGCAGCTAAAAGGTATTTCGAGGATCTTAAAATCTTAGTAGATGTAATATATATTTACGGATTCTATCAACAGCATTGGTTTTTTATCAGTTGTATAATAGAATATTTTTATTACTTACGCTGTACAGTAGTTTTTCGACATAACACATAATTCTTTAGCGAAAGTAATAAGATGAAAATCCTTGTTTGGGAACAGTATTGGATAACTTTTATTTGGATTTACATGATCTTCTAACAGCACCAAATATTTTTCTTTTTTCAGCATATTGATAACAAACTAATTTCGTTCACTAGCACATGCAAAATGGCGATATTCTATTACTCATACAGCTTTATTGTACTACGGCTGTTATTTATTTTATAGTATTATATCACCCTCATAAACAAAAGTAATAAAACTACTGTATTAATAATAGTGTACAATTGCGCCATAATAATAAGTTTTACAAGGCAGTTTGCATACACTATTGTTCAGGAAATAAGATTTGAGTGATATTATAATAACACTTAGAGCTATAATATGCAAGTGACAGCATGAAAAAAACAGCTTCTATACAGCTTTAATGATAAAATTAGACTCAACGATTACAAAATGCTTAAAGTTGTATAGAGTTTTCATATTCTGATTAAGAACCCTAAGGTTACTTAGATCCCATAATACAGACTTTATACAACTTGATCTGTATAATAACTTATAAACCACTCTTATAAGAATACAACATCTTTTCTACACTCTTATACGCTTCTAAAGGATGTCTATGTTCAATGCGGGCTGGTTTTTTGATGTTCGTAACCCCTGTGTGCTGCTTGAGATAACAATATCGTTGACACTCAGAAAACATTATCTTCTGGACGTCCCTTTAAATAAAACAATATATCGATAAAATTAATTTTATCAAGTCCATGAAAAAGTTTTAATACATTGGCACAACAATTAGACATAGATTTATTTAGCAACAGTGTTTGTAAACTAAAGAATACGCTTTCTCATAATTTCTTTATGTAGATTCCTATAACGTGTGTATATTTATTCTTATTGTTTTGGGTTATGAATAGAGTATTCTCATTTGTTTGGGCTGAATAAATGTATAAAAGTAAATGATAAATATACATAATACACTAACATAAATAATTAAATAATACATGAATAAATAAAAACCCAACCAGAACGAAGCCTCGGCAGGAGAGATCAAAAAGCCGAGGGTTAGGGGGAAAAAAGAAAGAAACTGGCGTATGATGTGGGTGGCACCGCTTTCTGCATTAGAGCCCGGAGTAGTCCGTCACGGAGTCCCAGTCACCCCAGATGACCCGAGATGCTGACTGGGATTAGCTTGTTCGCAGAGACAACTAAAGGAATATTTTCGTTCGGCAGACCACGCGACATGTCGGTCACCTCGTGACCTAGTTTCCGATATTATTATTTTACTTACAATTGATAAATATGTTTAATATTTTAATTATATTTGTAAAAACAACTAATTACTTTTTTCGGCGGTAGGTGAAGAAAAAGTTAATACATACGTAAAATTTTAATTTGTATTTTAAATTAACTTATACAATATTCTACATAATGTGTTACATATTTGAGTACTAATTAACACCATTTTCTTGGTAATCGCATTTGTACAACTGTGTATATGTGAATTCATTCCATCTAAATACACCACCTGCCAGCATACTACACACACTTGGATTTCATATATATCTTGGCACAACACAATGTCTCAACTTGATGAGATTAGAACTGCACAGAACAGTTTGGAGGAATGCTTTTCAAAAAGGATGGCCGAACTGGAAGCACAGTTACACACGGGGGGATCCGCTAAGGACATGGTTGCAAAGGTGGCTGAGGGAGTTTCGAACATTCCGTGAACTCATGTTCTCTATGCTCGGTATGCTCCGTAAACAAATTAATGAGTGCTCCCATATGGTTGACGCTATTGAGACCAGGCATCGACGAAAGGCTCTCCTTTTCTTGGGTGTTGCTGAAGAGGAGAAGGAGGACTGCAAGGCTACAGTGCTAAGTATAATCCACAAAATGGAGTTGAAGGACATCACAGCATCTTGCATTAGTGTCTGCCACAGGATTGGTGTAGCCACCAAAAATCGTATCCGGCCAATCCTAGTTCGATTTCTTAGCGTTGACTTCAGGTCATCAGTATGGAGGGCGAAGTCTAGACTGAAAGGTTGTCCAGTTTCAGTAAAGGAGTTCTTGACAAAGTCTCGGCAAACTGTTTTTGGCAAAGCCCGTCAGCATTTCGGCATGCGTGCATGCTGGACCCAAGATGGAGTAATTGTGGTGAAAGTTGCAGATGGATCCCGCCATAAAGTCACTACCTTAGATGAGCTGACTACTCTTACGCAAAAACACCCTAAGGCGACTGCTGAATCCTCAACTGGAGGCGAGCGCATTGCAGGAAGCAATTCTAAGCCACGTAAATAACTACGCAGTATTGCGTTTTATTGTCTTAATTCTCCTTTTTCCTTTTACTACAACTTTAAATTTATTCAATATTGCAGAATTACTTAGTATAATTTATTATTACTTTTTATGCACAGTATTAAACCTAGTTTTGCTTTTATGTAACCTTAAGCTTCTTTCTTTCTCATTTATTTACATTTTTTTTAAATTAGTTAATTTCTAATTTTAATATAGTTTTTCGTTTTACATCATTTATTAAAACTTGTATATTTTCACTTTAAATTTTAATTACATTTTAGGTTAAGTTCTACTTTGTTTTGGTATTAAGTTGTTTTGCTTTTGATTATATTTTGTCCATAGATTAATAGATTCGTAACAAGTGCATAGTGCAAGTTAACTTTCAGTCGCTGGGAAGGTTTTTTTTTTATTAATACATGATCATGGATACAAAGTCCTTTGGACATAGTATATTTGTCGTCTATGAGACACTTCTCTATGATACTTTTTATTTGTTCTAAGTTCTGCTATTTATTATTAGTAATCTTAACGTAGTTTAGTTGTAGTTGTCTTGCAAATCATTTTTATTTTTATTGTTTAGTGTATTATATTTGTCTTTTAATTTTTGAGTGTGTTAGCTGGCGGGTGGTGCAGGGATGGCAGTTTAGCAATCGAAATTATTACTATTTTTTTTTACGTTATATAATTTTAATTATACTAATTTATTTATTCTTATATTTTAGGTCTATTTATTTATTTATTTTTATATATTCTATTACATATAGATGAGTTCCGATGATGATTCTTTTCTTTCTGCCAACGAGTTTTCTTCATCAAATGACAGTTATTGCTCTATTACTGAAACGTTAGGGGATTTTGTGCGACAAAAATTGCACAAAGCGTACCTAGTCATTACAGTGATCTGATTGAGGCTTTCTCTGACGCTGATGTTCATTCCGTCTTGATTTCGGAGACTTGGCTTAAGCCCCATCTTCCTTCTACCTCTTACCCTCTCTCTGGCTTCAGTTTGATACGCAACGATCGAATTGATAGGAGAGGGGGTGGGGTCGCTATATATCTTCGTTCTGACTTTTCTTATAAAATTCTAGCTTCTTCTTCCCCCTATTATACTGCATCTGCAGAATTTCTTTTCCTTGAAGTTTGCCTAAAAAGGAGCCAAATTAGTACTTGGCGTTGTCTACTGTCCTCCTTCTGTCGATTACTTCTCCAGTCTTGAAACAATTCTGGAATCCTTGGGGTCGGAATACTCACATCACGTCATCATGGGCGATTTTAATACAGATCTCCTCACTCCGCACTTAACCCGTTCCTCTAAGCTCCTTCAAATTGTCGATTTGGTTGGCCTCCACATTTTACCTTTACAAGCCACTCACCACAATATTGATGTGGAGGATACCTGACTTGACTTAATCCTTACCTCTGCTCCTTCTCTTGTCTTCTGCCACGGTCAACACTTTGCACCTGCTTTCTCCTATCACGACCTCATTTTCCTTTCTTACGTCCTTAAACCTCCTAAACTCTACACATGCGTTGTTTTGGTCGCTTGGATGTTGAAAAGCTTTGTGTGGATGCATCCAAAATAAACTGGAACAGCGTGGTTTCTGCACCCACTGTGGATGAAAAAGTTGGGGCTTTGAATGAAGCTATCCTTAAATTATATGACGTACATGCTCCCATCAAAAAAGTGAAGCTCAAGCGTCCACCTGCGCCTCGGATGACGATTGGGGTTCGGATTGCGATGAGACGTAGGGATCGCGCTTTCGGCAAATTTAGAAGAGATCGATGTGATCAAAACTGGACGCTTTATAAAGTTGCAAGGAATCGGTGCAATCAGATGATACGCAACGCCAAACGCCGATTTATTCTTAGTAACATCTCATCTTCTTCCCCTGCTAATATCTGGAAGTTCCTTGGAACCATAGGTATCGGTAAACGACACCGTTGTGAGTTTCAAAGGACGATTGGTCTGGATGATATCAATTTTCTTTTTGTCTCCAACAGTCCTCTTGATCACCAGACCAAGCGTCTTACTGTTGAACACTTAATGGGTTTACCTCGTCCTGATATTAATCTGTTTCAATTTTCTCCAGTAGCTGTAGATGAGATCAAGAAGATAATCCTTTCCATTAAATCTAATGCTGTAGGTTACGACAACATCAGCCGACGGATGATTATCTACATACTTGACCATATCCTCCCAGTCATCTCGCACATCATTAACTTCTCCTTGGATTCTGGTAATTTTCCCTCACTGTGGCGTAAGGCTTACGTTATTCCCTTACAAAAGATCCCAAATCCCACTTTACCCAATCATTTCCGACCTATATCCATCCTTCCCTTCTTATCCAAGGTCCTTGAGGCCTGTGTCCACAAGCAACTTTCGCAGTTTATCTCTCGTAATAACTTATTAAGTCCCTTGCAGTCTGGCTTTAGGCCCGGTCATAGTACCGTTTCCGCACTCCTGAAAGTAACTGGTGATATTAGGGCAGGCATAGAGAACACTAAAGTCACTGTGTTGGTTTTGGTTGACTTCTCGAACGCCTTTAATACCATTAGTTATGACATTCTAATTTCCATCCTTTCCCTTTCTATGATCTCACCCGAAGCACTGGATTGGTTTTCATCATATCTTCGAGGGCGCCAGCAGTCGGTTCGCATCGATGAGCTATCATCTAGCTGGCTTGATATACATGCTGGTGTCCCTCAAGGCGGCATATTATCTCCTTTGTTGTTTTCTATATTTATTAATCTTGTAGCAGCCAGATTAATCAAACCGAAACGGGAATAAATAATATATACTCCGCTGCTACCATAACGCGGAAGGCGAGAATAGATAAAAAAAACATTTTATTTCCTAATTATTCTTGGCTACTGAGATACTGCGGACTGTATATAGATAATTTGACGTTCTTATAAAGAAACAAGAAGCAGCCGCAAATATCATTCAGCGCCACACCGACTTCACACGCCGCTATCGTCACGTATCCGTCGACCAATGGTGAGCCGTTTCTTCAACGCCGCAGTTCGTTTCCTCTTGCTGTTCCGGAGCTGTATTCCACACCGCCGCCGCCCGCCGACTACGCGTGCGCACCGATCTGCATGTCTTATATAGCCCGGTCCAGCGACGTAGCTTCGTGAACAACAAACAAGTCTCACGCCGGGAAACGAAACGTAGATAATTGTATATTTTAAATACTTTTCATTGGTCATAAAATAAGCAATATAATTGGCTAGGCAAAATATTAATTGTTACCATTGGCAAATCAATAGTGAGCCAGCCATATAAATATAGGCAAGGTTGATGCAAAATATATTCCATATTCCATTCCGAATCCCATTCGACAGTACATTCATAAACATAGACAGTAGTTTCATTTCTCCACCTTGAAGAAAACCACTCGGAGTCTGTTAATAGTGGACAGTTCGTCTCCACTATTACAGTGGTGACCCCGTACGAACACCGAGGGGGAAGATCCGGTACGAACACCAAGAAGGAACACCCTGCGACGTACCACTACTATTGCACGAACACCGCGAAGGAAACCCGTACGAACACCGAGAAGGAAGACTTCAGTTTATATAAAATCAGTGTAATCAAGCCGTCATTATGGAGCAGGAGGCAAACACATATACATCAAACCCGGTAAAGGAACCAGAAATCGCCGGTATATCTCTATCGTTAAGAATACCACCGTTTTGGAGAGACAAACCACGACTTTGGTTCGTCAGTTTTGAAGCCGCAACGAATGGTTTAAAGAAGAGCCAAGCGCAATTATCACAAATGGTGATAGCCCAACTTGAGAAACAAGACATCGAACAAATTGCGGACCTGTTGTACAACCCACCAGTAGTCGACCAGTATAATTCACTGAAGGATCGTCTGATCTCCGCATATGAAGAATCCGACAGTCGACAGCTACAAAAACTTCTATCAGAAATAGAACTTGGAGACCAGAAACCCACACAACTCCTACGCAAAATGCGTACTTTGGCGCGAGATAAAGTTCCGGATTCAACACTACGGCTAATGTGGGTAAACCACCTACCACCACATATTCGATCGGTAATAGCAGTCAGCGAAACATTCAGCACGCAGACGAAGCTCGACGAACTGGCACTCCTGGCGGACAAGATGATCGAAAACAGCAGTAGCTCACACATATCGATCATCGAAGGCACTTCAACAAAGGCCAATGATACCCAGTTTCTTCTCGAAGAAATTCGGAAGCTATCATTCGAAGTCGCCGCGCTCAAAGCTTCCCAGCATCATACCTTTTACCAGCAACAGTACAACCAGCGCAATCAGCAACACCGAAGATCGCCTTTTCGTCGCAACCGCTCTGCAAGTAGAAGTCGAATAAGCTCAACATCAAGATCCCCTTACTGCTACTATCATCGACGTTTCGGGGTCGAGGCAAGAAAATGCACAGCACCGTGTACATTCAAAAATGAAAATACGAATACGGAAAACTAACTAGTACGCTCGATGCGACGGGATCCAGCGTAACAGCAAAGTCCTACCGTCTTTTCGTCACCGATAAAAAAAGCAAGCTTACTTTCCTTATCGACACCGGAGCAAATATCTCAGTGTTACCGCCGAAGCAAGGACAGAAGTTGAAGCCACTAGATTTTCAACTCTATGCAGCAAACAATACGGTTATTCCTACATATGGAGAAAAAACAATGGAACTTGATTTTAATCTACGCCGACCATTCAAATGGAGATTTATCGTCGCTAAAGTCAGCAAACCAATCATCGGTGCTGATTTTCTTCAACATCACCAGTTGGTCGTCGACATCAAAAATAGAAGAATCATCGACGGGAAAACCAATCTTGCATCTCAGTCTTTTGTACAAGCAACCAATCTGCCCACAATAAGAAGCATAGATGTGCAACAACCGTATCACAAGATCCTCGAAGAATACCCTGGTATCACAAGAATAACTTCAATGAAATTAACACCGAAGAACGACGTTGAGCATTTCATCGACACCAATGGACCACCACTTCATTGTCGTGCACGTCCAATCGCACCACACCTATACGAGCAAGTTCGAAAGGAATTCGAAAACATGATTGAGCAAGGAATATGCCGTCCAAGCAAAAGCCCTTGGTCATCACCACTTCACATTGTACCGAAGAAGAACGGAGAATTACGAGTTTGTGGAGATTACAGAAGACTGAATTCTATTACCACTCCTGACCGCTACCCAATACCGCGAGTCAGGGATTTCACTCATCAACTATCAGACAAGACTATATTCTCCACCATCGATCTCAACCGAGCTTACCAACAAATAAGAGTCCGCGATGAAGACATAGAGAAGACAGCAATAATTACCCCAATGGGATTATTCGAATTCCCAAGAATGATCCCAGGATTAAAGAACGGAGGTCAAACTTTCCAAAGATTCATACACGAAGTACTTCATGGACTGGATTTCGTTTTCGCATTTATTGATGAACTCCTTGTTGCAAGCCCTGATAAAGAAACGCACGAAACCCATCTACGCACCGTGCTACAGCGATTAGAAGACAACGGAATCACAATCAACCCTTCGAAATGCATATTTGGACAGCAAGAAGTTCAATTTCTTGGTTTCACCGTCAGCAAGGAAGGAATAAAACCGCCTGCCGAAAAAGTCAGAGCAATCATCGATTATGCAAAACCTAAAACTATCGAAGAGCTAAGGCGTTTTCTTGGGATGATAAATTTTTACAGAGAACACATACCTAAAGCCGCTGAAAACCAAGCACCACTTCACGCCTACCTTCACAACACGAAGAAAAAAGATAAAACGTCAATCGAATGGAACGATGAAGCCACGAAGGCATTTGAAGCTTGTAAAATTGCGATCCAAAATGCAGCTTTACTCGCTCACCCATCACACGAAGGAACCCTTGCTATCTTCAGCGACGCATCCGATCTCTCAGCAGGAGCAGTTCTCCAACAATACAGCAATGGGAAATGGCAACCACTTGGATATTTTTCGAAGAAGTTCTCCGATACTCAACGTAACTACAGTACATTCGACCGAGAGCTACTCGCTATTTACATGGCTATCAAGCACTTCAGAAAAACGTTCGAGGGTCGAAACCTGATCGTTTTTACCGACCACAAACCATTAACATATGTACTTCCAAAGAAACCATCACTATCGGAAACACCACGAAGAGCAAGACAACTTATTTTCATAAGTGAATTCACGACCGACATACGTCACATCAGTGGAAAGGACAACATAGTTGCCGACGCACTCAGTCGCGTACCAATCGACAGTGTAACGTGCCCTACATCAATCGACTATCATAAGATCGCCGCAGCACAAGACAGAGATAGTGACAACATAAAACATCTATCGAAGCAAGGTAACTTGTCCATCAAGCAAGTTACAATGCCAATGACGCATCTACCTATATACTGTGAAGCCTCAACGACAACCATGCGACCATACATACCAGAAGAATGTCGTCGCGAAGTCTTCAATACACTGCACAACATTAGTCATCCAGGTGTTAGAACAACAAGAAAACTCATCACTGAAAAATTCTTTTGGCCTGCAATGCAAGCGGATGTTGGCAACTGGGCGAAGCAATGCATTCAATGCCAAAAAATGCAAAGTTCAAAGGCATACATCAAGTAGTCTAGCTACATTTCCACCCACGGAGAGATTCGAACACTTGCACGTTGACATCGTTGGACCATTACCTACTTCACCGCAAGGACATCGTTATCTCGTAACAATGATCGACAGAACAACAAGATGGCCAGAAGCAATACCTACCGATGATACTTCAGCCGAATCCGTCGCGAAGATAATTTATGAAAATTGGATTACTCGTTTCGGATCACCTAAAACCATCACAACGGATCAAGGAAGGAATTTCGAAAGCAACCTATTCCTCAAACTTCTTCAAACTATGGGAATACAGAAAACGCGTACAACAGCATACCATCCTCAGTCAAACGGAATAATCGAACGATGGCATCGTACATTAAAGACTGCACTCAAAACTCGTTTATCTCAACATACAAAGTGGATTGATGAGCTACCTACAGTGCTACTCGGACTACGAGCAACACCGCGTGCAGACACTAGTCTTAGCGCCGCTCAGCTAACCTACGGCTGCAGCATAAGGCTGCCGTGTGACTTCTTCAGTTCAGCAGCGTCAAACAAACAAGAAATGGATTACGATTTCGTAACTAAACTTCGAGAATCAATTAACAAAGCCTTATCGTTGAAATGCACCGAAATGCAATCACACAGAAATAATAAATCAGTATTCATTCACCAAGATTTGAAAACATGCAAACAAGTTTTTGTAAGAAACGACGCAATGAAAAAACAATTTCAACCTACCTACGATGGACCGTATAAAGTATTAGAGAGAAATAGCAAGACTTTTAAACTACAAATACCCGGAAGGAAATCTACGATTATATCGATCGACCGACTAAAGCCAGCCTATATTATTAACGAGGATACTGCAGAGGATTCATCATCATCATCAAAACCACCAGCGAGGAAGCTTGAAACTTCATCATCTACATCAACCCAGTTGAAACCTATTTTAAAAACTACGAAATACGGGCGAGTCGTCAAGCCTCCGGTACGCTTTCGCTGGGGGGAGAGTGATGTAGCAGCCAGATTAATCAAACCGAAACGGGAATAAATAATATATACTCCGCTGCTACCATAACGCGGAAGGCGAGAATAAATAAAAAAACATTTTATTTCCTAATTATTCTTGGCTACTGAGATACTGCGGACTGTATATAGATAATTTGACGTTCTTATAAAGAAACAAGAAGCAGCCGCAAATATCATTCAGCGCCACACCGACTTCACACGCCGCTATCGTCACGTATCCGTCGACCAATGGTGAGCCGTTTCTTCAACGCCGCAGTTCGTTTCCTCTTGCTGTTCCGGAGCTGTATTCCACACCGCCGCCGCCCGCCGACTACGCGTGCGCACCGATCTGCATGTCTTATATAGCCCGGTCCAGCGACGTAGCTTCGTGAACAACAAACAAGTCTCACGCCGGGAAACGAAACGTAGATAATTGTATATTTTAAATACTTTTCATTGGTCATAAAATAAGCAATATAATTGGCTAGGCAAAATATTAATTGTTACCATTGGCAAATCAATAGTGAGCCAGCCATATAAATATAGGCAAGGTTGATGCAAAATATATTCCATATTCCATTCCGAATCCCATTCGACAGTACATTCATAAACATAAACAGTAGTTTCATTTCTCCACCTTGAAGAAAACCACTCGGAGTCTGTTAATAGTGGACAGTTCGTCTCCACTATTACAATCTCATTACTCAAAACCTTCAATCTGCGTATCATCTGTATGCTGATGACTTGCAATTGTACACACAAGCGAGTATTCACGATATTTATACAGCGGTGGACACACTTAACAGGGACCTTGAGTACATTAAGAACTGGTCTGACAGGTTTGGCCTAATGGTCAACCCTTCGAAGTGTCAGGCCATAATAATTGGTAGCCGTCCGATGATCCAGAGATTGAAAACAGTAGCTCTACCTCCTATCTTTTTTAATAGTACTGAGATTCAATTGTGTTCCACTGTGAAGGACCTAGGTTTATTAATTGATTCTACTTTGAGTTGGAAAGCCCAAACAACGACCGTTAGCCAGAAAGTCACTGGTACCCTGCGTTCTCTCTATCGCCTAAAAAATTTTCGTTAGTTTAATTTTTTCCCTAATCGACTATGGTGATGTGTGTTATTTCGACCTGAATGCAGATCTTCTCAACAAATATGACCGTCTTCTGAATAACTGCATTCGATTCATTTTCAATCTTCGAAAGTATGACCATGTATCCACGTATCGATCTCAATTAAAATGGTTACCTATTCGTCAACGCCGTAGTTTGCGTGCACTCACCACCCTTTATTCTATCCTGATGTCTCCAACTTCCCCTTCCTACTTATCTCCTCACTTTCAGTTGCTTAGTGCTAGTCATGAGAGAAACCTCCGCTCTACGAACAACCTTCTTCTCCGATGTCCATCCCATAGCTCTGGACTTGTTCATTCTTCTTTCCACATTCAATCTATTCTCCTTTGGAACGCACTCCCTCTCGAAATCAGGACGGCTAGCAATCGGTACGCGTTCAAGATGAAGGTTCGGGAACACTTACTTAATAAATTGGCAGAATCATCATCCTCATCATTGGCAGAACCAGCGTCCTCATACGGCCAGCAGTGAAGGACCACGTCTCTGATCCGTAAGTCATCACTGGCAACACGCACTGGTTGTACATGTGTATGTGTATGTATATGTGTATATATGTATGTATGTGTGTGTATGTATGTATATGTATATATATATGTGTATATATATGTATATATGTATGTTTATATGTGTATATATATATATTCTTATTGTTCTTATTGTAATTATGTATATTATATATTTTATATACATATATGTGTATGAATATTAATGTAATTTTATCTATTGTTTGCGATGTACCATTTATATCTTATGTATTTTATTTCCATGTATTACAATTTTTTATTGTTATTTTATTTTAGTATTCGCATATTAACTTTTTATTACACCTACTTCATTCTATCTCTGCATCATCCCAAGGTAGACTGGGAGAGAATGCCTTAGGCATTAAGTCCGCCTATATACCACTTGTGTATATGAAGTTTTAAATAAATAAATAAATAATCTTCGCCCTATGATAAAATAATACAAAATAACATATCATTAATGCAACAACGAATTTTTTATAGGATAGGGTGATAAACTAGCATACAGTCCACCTGATGGTAAGTGGTTGCTGTGGCCCATAGACAACTACATCTATCCTCAATTACGTAGATGTTGTGGCAAATAGACATCTAGATTAATCCTCGATCAAGAATCAAAGAATCAAAACGCAGATGCCTTGTCACCCTTGAGGACTAAGATGGAATGCCTCGTTTTCAGTAAAAAAGGATCTCAGGTTCTCTACACTCACCATACTAAACACAGTAGTATTAACACTGGTATTCTCTGAGAGCGTGGTCCTGACCTGACCCTGGTGGAGCTGACCCATTCGTGCTACGTCCATAATATAGCTATAGCATTGCTCTACTACCTATATAATTGCCTATTTGCTTTATTTCTTTAATATAAGGGCATACAAGAATATTCGTAATTGAATGAAATGAGCTGCAAACTTGTTTAAAATAAATTATTTTCGCTTTATTTCTGTGATTCTTACAAAAAAGGACAAGTTTTATTTCGTTAATTTGGTAAGTTGCAATTCTATGTTTTCGATTTTGCTGTCAGTGGCTACTGATTGCTCTTTGATATGTTTTTTTTTTATAATTTATATTTGGTTTTTGCATTGCATTTCATGTTAAAGTTTTTGATGATGTCGTTAAATCCTGTTTGAATTTTGTGTTTTATTTCAAATAGTATGGGTTCTTACATTTGCTCAGTTTTAGTATTAAGTAATAGACTAACCTTATTAAAATATATTGTTTCACTCTCGGCATACGTTGTAGCTTCAGTGTAATTGAGTATTGCAGTATTTCCATAAATATTTTATATGTCCATTTTGTGATATTTTTAATAATTTTGCGTTTATTTTTTTCTGATATATTTGTATCTGATAGTTCGAGAGAGATTCCTGGTTCTGGTAACGGCGTAGTCACTAGAGTGTTACAATAATTCAGTTTTTTATCATTGCAATTTGAGCATTTTCAGTTCTGCTTACGAGCAATAGACATTATAATATAAATACTTTTTGAATACATTAGTGCATTAGAGATCAAATTGTTTTTTACAAAATATACATTTCAGAAATTGTTTGTTGCGAACATTGGTTACGTATTGTTTCGTTACATTTGGCACATGTCACCATCTTGAAATATTTTTATATTTCATGGTTGGTTTCAGATATTATTAAAAGCATATATATATATATATATATATATATATATATATATATATATATATATATATATATATATATATGATTTATTCAACAAAGTAACAGTTTTAATTACAAAATCAATTTCTTAAAAAAATTTTTGACATAAAAATTTTATATAACATCTATAATATGGTAGTTTTTGGTATTGTTTACCTGGAATAGTGAAGTAAAAACGTGATCACGGTAATATTATAGATAAAATTACCGTGACGTGATTGTTGTCTTCAATTGTTCGCTTATCCGATATACTGTACTATCTTATTTATGCACGTACACACGGAGTGTATTTTTAAGGAATAATTTTTTTATGTATTTTATTTTGTTACACGTTTTGTTTATTTGTCCAATTTAACAATTATTGGAATAGATAGATATAGCTCGTTATGATTCTCATTGAAATAATATATATAAATTTTTTTTTTTGAATTCTTATTGTGCGAAAAAAATATTTAAGTTTTGTTTTCAAGTTTTGTGCGGTTAGCTGGCTTCTTATCTCCGTAGGTACAGAATTCAATATGTATGGTATTAGAAATTTACGTGTTCTCTTACCGTAGTAATTATTAGTTCTAATTGGTGAATAAGGTGTTTTATTCCTAGTGCTATAAATGCGTTCCCTTGGGGTAGGGTACATCGAGTATTCATAACATTCTTTTAAAAGCATATATTTCACCTTTTTATGTATGGGTAAAACTTTGCAGTACGTGAAAAGGTATGAGTAATCATTTCGATATTTGTCCTTAATGTGTTGAGGCAATATAGATTTTAAAATTCTTATTTGTAAGCTGCAAATTTTATCTAGGTAAGTGCGGAGAGTTCGTCTATAACTACTAAGACCATATGATACTATCGATTCCACTAGAGCATTATATAGGCTTAGAAGAATTTTAAATGGAACTTTATTACGAATAATATAAAATTTCGCTAGGATTGCCCTTAATTTACTACACATGTAATCAATATGATTCTTCCAGTTCCTATTTTTATCCTATTTTTTATAATCGGTCAGATTATAAAAAATATATCCTATTTTATATAATCAGTCCTAAGTATGTGTGATACTTAACAAGTGAGATTTTTTCGCAGGAACAAGTTATTATATTGTGCAGACAAAGATGATTATGAGCAATAGTGCAGTAAGCATTATTGCTCATAATCATACTGGTATAATATTCTTGATATGACTAGAATGAATGTGTAGTACCTACCTTATATATATATATATATATATATATATATATATATATATATATATATATATATATATATATATGAGCCGTGGTAGCTCAGATGGTTAGCGCTCGCTGTAAATTTCACAGTACGCGAGCAAACCAGGTTCGATCCCCGCCGGCACCAATGAAATTGTTAATTGCAATTTTAAGTGCTGATTTACCACGTGCTCGGTGGTGAAGGAAAACATCGTGAGGAAACCTGCATGTCTGAAGAATAAGAAAAAAAATACTGCGAAGACATGTGAAGTTCGCCAACACGCATTGGGGCAGCGCGGCGGACAATTCCTTGCCTGTGCCCAGCAGTGGGACGTATATAGGCTTTACCTTACTTTTTACTTTTATATATATGCATTTGTATTTGTGTAATAATAAACGTTTTATTTGTACACTGAAATGTAACAGTTAAATTATATAATATTTTTTTTATTAAAATATTTAGACAAAATAAACAAAGTTGTCGCCTGTCATCTTTACTTTTTATTATTTATTAGAAAGATGCTACTGCTCATCTGATTTGTTTCCCCTCTGCTGCTGATTCACCACGTGCTCGCCAGTAAAAGAAATAATCGTGACGAAATTGTGTCTGAGAAATATGACTCTTGGATATAGTTAGTTCACCAGCAAAAACTGGAGTGGGTGATAAACGAGCGCAACGTCCACCTGATGGTAAGTTGACGCCGTCGCCCATAGACATCTTCATATTTCCTCGAATAAGAATCAAAATGCAGATGCGTTGTCAATCCTTAGGACTAAGATGGAATGCTTCGTCTCCAATGAAAAGTATATCCGGTTCTCTATACTCACCATACAAAACACAACAGCATTGAGCTGCTTTTTTACACTGGTATTTTGTGATCCTGGTCGTACCCCGGTCGAGCCGACCCTTTCGTGCTACCACCATGATACAGCTGCAGCGCGGCTCTACCACGTTATGAAAAGCTGCCACAAAACAAGTATTTTTAACAAAAATGTTTTAACTGCGTGAATAACTAGATTAATTTCCCATGCAACGCATCTCGTATTTTTTAAAGCAAAGTCATAACCACCTGACGCGGTAGTTAGTGAAAATAGGCTGTGTATAATTAATAAAAAAATAGCCACAAACGGCTATAAGCCCGTCACTTTTTTAATTAAAACTAGTCTCTATGCACATTTGTTAGGTAAATTAATAGGTGGAGATGTTTCTTTCTATACAGCCCATCTGGTAAGTGTCCATACCATCCAGGTGGTATCTCATTCCTAATGCTGCTAAGAAGCATCTTTGTAGTTATGTCATTGCGCCACAAAAAGTGTAAACCAGTCGAATCCGAGGGGAAATCAAGCTATCAATGTTGTTTTTAATAGAATGAGAAATACAAATGAGCACGCAAACCACCTGATGATAAATGAACGATGTGGCCATAGACATCTACATCTATCTTCCAATAAGAATCAAAATACAGGTGCGCTTTCACGTCTGAGGATATTGATCTTTACACAATAATCCACATCGAAAGCATGCGCAGGCAAGGCTAGCGGTTGTAAATTCATCCCAACGGACATTGTTTACACTCGTGCTCATCAGCACTCAACTTCTTTCACCAACTGAACAGACATGTTGGTCTCCTCACCATATTTTCAATTTACCATCAACCACTTGGTAAATTATATGACAAACGATTACGGAAGAAAAACCTAAATGGCCCCCGAAATCACTTTTGAAAATTGTAACAAAATGTCGGGGTCGTTTGAGATCACCTGGCAAGAAAAGGAGTTGGTGGATAAGCATCCGCTTTTCTGTTTCTGTTTTTGTACAAATTTTAATGAGAAATTTTTCGCAAGGCTTTTTCAGCTACTTCCTGCAAATTAACCTCCACCTTAGATATATCAGCTGCAATTACACTAGCCAAGCGTGTGGTTCCTTGACACCATTTGCCGAGTGCCTCACCCGACCGCCTTGTATGAGCCTGTAGTAGTAACATCAGAAATAATAGCACAGCACAGCTGGCGCGGCGAAGTATTGACATAATATTAAGCATAAAATTAATTTATCTATGAAATTATCGTTTTTTATGATATAATTAAATCAATAATATAATTAAATAAGTATCGAAAATATTTGCCTTAACTATTAACATTATATGGCTACAAATAAAATAAAATATACGATATAAAAAAGAGAATGTTCTATATACAATTTCAAACTAAATCCAAATTCAAGTTAAATCCAAATTCAAATGTACCTATTTATTTTTGAATACATGTGATGAGATAGAATAGATCTTTAAAATATAAAAGCGGTCTAAGTGCGACCCGAAAGGTCCGCACCACTATTTCCACATGAAAAAGAATAAAAAAATGTCATATGTATATATTTTATATAGTTTTTAATTCGGAAAGAATGTATATATTTTACACAATTTTTAATTCGGCACTGGATGAATGTGAAAGAAGCAAGAGAAAGAAAGTGTCAGGATCGTACCAAATGAAAGACCATAGTTTCTTCCTCCAAAAGCAGTGCTTGCTGTGTTCCGTTTTGAAGGGCTATTAGAGGTAATATGATTAGTGTATGAGGCAATCCATCTCAGTGCTCACGGGTGACACCGCGTTTATAGCTCTTTAAGTCACTTCAACACTTGCAATCAGGTGGACTGTAAGTTCGTTTGCCATTTCAGTTTATAAAAAATTACTAATTATAATAATTCGGTGTCACTCATATAAATTGCTTGTATCCTAAACGTGACGTTAAAAATTTCCCGCATAAAGCCGCGAGTCTTCCATCTGGAAGTTTCATTATTTGTCTTTTCAATCCTTCTCTTAATTAATGTCACTTTATCACCGCTGCTGACTATGAGATAAAATTTTTCGTGTAATTGAATATGCTTTGTTTATGGTGCAAGCTTAATAAGCTTAAGCGTTTTATATTGAATTTCAGTAAATTTACTTTTTGATAGAGAAATATATAGCGATACTTGGTTTTGTATATTGGTTTAACACTTTATACAACCAATTCTTCAACTTTGAATAAAACTATTTTATCGCGTTTGATTTAACTTACTTCACCGTTAAAGCCTAGTAAAGTCCACGGTTGAACATAAGCCTCCACCATAGATTGCGTTATAGGGGGGATATTTGTCATAGTTGCCACACTTGCCAAGCGGGTTATTTTTAGTCGTTATTAGGAAGATGCTGCCCATCTCCTGATTTGTTTCCCTCTGTCGCCTCTAACGACACCCACGGGATGATGTGACGTAGTGGATATTCTCACACCGCCACTACAAAGTACTTATTTTACTTATTTTTATTACCGACGTTTTGGATGCTTTACAGCCCATGGACAGGGGTGAATGAGGTGTTTGACGTATCGATGTAATACAATACGACGCATCTTCTTGTCAGGCATACCTCAAAACCACAAAACTAGATTTTACAACCAGTGTGTGTTGCCAGTGATGACCTATGGATCTGAGACGTGGTCCTTCACTGCTGGCCGTATGAGGAAGCTCAAAGTCGCTCAGCGAACTATGGAGAGGCTATGCTCGGAGTTTCTCTGCGTGATAAACTTAGGAATGAGGATATTCAGAGTAGAATCAGTGACTGACATAGCCCAATGGAGTAGTAAGCTGAAGTGGCAATGGGCCGGCCATATAGCTCGAAGAACCGATAACCGAGGCGGAAAAAAAGTTTTATTGGATAAATTTATGAAATTAAAATGAAATGTATTGTTTTATATCATAGAGGGCAAACGAGCATGCGACTCACTCGTAGCGCACGGCACGGTTCTTTGAACGCCTTCAATTTACTCGTGAAATAGTGCTTTTATTTTATAATCTGTAGATGGCTCTCATATTACCACCTCATTTACTGTATCATCTACGATACTTCTAAATTATTTGTCTTTAAAAATCCACTTCCGAACACGGGCTTTTATTTATTTATTACACTTTCAAGCATAAAAGAGTTCAGTACTTACATGTGGCGGACGTAAATAAATATAAATATAAAATGTTCTTCCATTCCAGAGAAGATTTGCTTTAATCGTCACGCTTGACGTGCAGATTGACGGCACCAGTAGCAGAAGAAAGAGATAAAGAGAGAGAGAGAGAGAGAGAGAGAAGTAAGCACCTAAACGATGCTTCTCGTCGCCATTTTGGAAGTTTTACCCGTGAGCAAAAATGGCGTTGCCTACATCTTTAGTGAGCCATAATATACTTTTGTTATATCCTTTTTTATGTGTGTGTGTGTGTGTGTGTGTGTGTGTATTCAAACCCTCGGCCCTCAGCGTTTCAAATCAATGGTAAATCACTGATCCATGAATCCGGATCCTTTAGTCGCCTCCTCCTCCACAGAAAGAAATGATGTGATGGATTCTCTGACGCTCCCACCACACGGCATTTTATCAGCATTACTAAGTCGCTACAGCGCTTTACAAGTCCACTACTAAACATAGGTCTCCCTAGCACGGTCCTGTTATGTGGTCATAATATGTAAATGCAATTTAATGTCAGAGATTAAACTTAACCAAGTTTTGGAGATTTATTATGACTTCCTATATTATATACTTAAATAAATTTCATAAGGATAAACTTCCAGACAAGGAACAAATGTATGTAGGCCATACAAATATTTATCCCATTCGGGATTAGAGTCTGTAGCCCTCAGCGCTGCAAATAATTACTAAGCCACTGCGCTACGGAGCTGTCAATTAGAGCAGCCACGACTTTTCTTTGCCACCAGCGCGGCGCATCTTTGGAATGAGGTGAAATATTTGACCGATCTCATACCGGGAAGTTAATTTGTTAGTAAAATGTAAGGACTTATGTTTCTTTCAGTAGTATTATTTTTATTCTACATTAATTATATTCGAAATTTATTAACAAATTACGGATATTCCTAAAAGTAGAAAAATTGAAAAACGCGTTAAAAATGTGCAAAAAATAAAAGAGCAAACCACTGCTTGCATTGTTTTGTGTATTATTATAATACCCTAGAAACTGATAAACTTTTATTTAAAACTAACTTCTCACTTAAATGACATTGTGTAACAAAAACTTCACCTCGGTGCAAACTAGCGACATCTGTTGAGCGGAAGATTATTAGCCCTCATTGTCGAAATTAATTGCAAACTTATTACTTCTTTAATAAAAAGGAGTAAAAGTAATGAAGATTACCAACGTCTTTTGCGGTGCAAGCAAAGATTGATGCAAATCGAGTTTACACAACGTTTGCATTCAACGATGTTAAAAATCTGCTTCGTTGTGTGTAAGAAGCTTGTGTAAACGATTTAAGGCGCTGTTCTTTGAGGGGTGCGATTATGTAGTTTAAGTTTTCATGCATTTCTAATACGAGCGACGGAAAGAAGACGTCAGTTTATTCGTACTTTTATATACATGAAAGTAAAAGTAAAGTAAAGTAAAGTTACAGCCTATATACGTCCCACAGCTGGGCTCAGGCCTTCCCTCATTTCTGAGAGGGTTTAGGGCAAGGAAGTGTCCGCCGCGCTGCCCAAATGCGTGTTGACGAACTTCACATGTCTTCGAAATATTTTTTTTTTCTTATTCCTCGGACATTCAACCTGCATGATGTTTTTCTTCACCGCCGAGCACGTGGTAAACCAGCACTTAAAATTGCAATTAACAATTTCATTGGTGCCGGCGGGGATCAAACCCGGGTTACTCGCGTTCTGTTATATTTACAGCGAGTGTTAACCACTGAGCTACCACGGCTTATACATGAAGGTTTTTTTATTTTACATATGGGTGAAAAACGAGCACAAAGTCCACCTGATGGTAAATGGATGCTGTGACCCAAAAACAGACTCATTTATATTTATCCTCCGTTAAAAATTAAGATGCAGATGCGTTGTCACCCCTAAGGACTAAGATGGTATGCCTCGTTACCAGTTAAAACGGTGTCCGGTTCTCTACATTCACCATACGACACACAATAGCATTAAGCTGATATTTTACGCATTTATACTGTGAGAGCGTAGTTCTACCCGTCGAGCCGACCCATTGGTGTTGCAGCCGTAATGCAGCAGCAGCATGGCTTTACCACGTAAAAAATAAACTAAATAATTACTTATAAGTATTAGAGTTCTGCTAGGTGGTAAACATAGAAAATTGTTGGTTTTTTTTAAGTTTTTACTAGCAAAAGAGAGAACACTACTTATTTCATTGGAAAGGTACAACCAGATGCGATCCTAGTACTCCTACTGCGTGGTAGGACTCCTTCCCCGCCTAGGAAGAAGTCCATCTGGTAAGTGCACAGCTTTTATCTGTTGCTACATCTGTATATTAGTCCCTACTTAGCATTCACACGTTACGAGACTAAGGAGAATTAAATATTTTTTTCTCAAAACAGCTTATTTAGTAGGGTCTTAATAGCTTTTTCTGCAATGTATATTTTTTACTCAGTCCAATTATGTTACAAAAGTAAAAGATAAGCCTGTATGCATGTTCCAATCCTGGGTACATGAAAATCGTGTAATGACGGTGTAAAAATGTCCACTTTCCCATATCATCCCGTGGGTGGAAACTGAAGCAGGAGATGGGCTGCTGAATCTTCCTGATAGCAACCCAAATAAACTGCGTACTGAACAATCCGCCTTTTAAGTGTGACAACAAAAATCCTTCCTATGAGACAATCTATGGAGGCGTTTTTTCAGCAGTGGATATTCATTGGCTGTAATTAACGGAATAGAATTGTGGGTAGATACATGCTATAATTTATGAAAGAATCAAGGAAATATCCATCACGCTATCCAAAATTTGCTGGAAGATTTAATATGTTTCGATAAATTATTTTTGTTTGTATGATTGGTAGGTTTCTTCACGGTGTTTTCTTCACCGCAGAGCACGTAGGGAACATGTGTTACAAAGTGTGAGAGGCCAAGATGTTGTCAGAACACAAAATATCTCCCAGAACACATTTCTTCGCGATACAAGGAACGTAAACTGCACGTATATACACGTATATGATTATTAAATGCCCTACGGTGGTGTACCGCCAGGTAATTTTTCCTCCTTACTAATATCATTTTCCAAGATTTTATTTACGTATGTTAAAATTTTTTATGTTTATGGTACAAAAATTAAGCGGAACAGTTTTGTTATTTATGGCAACTTTTTAATATTGCCTTAGATAACAAGAGGTATTTGGTCCATCATATCTGATGCAAAGGCGGCGGCCGTCTAGGGTATAGATCTGAGGTTATAGATATAGAGGATTTTTGTGTGTATTTTATAGTTCTCAATATTTGTGATCATGATGAAAAATGAATATTTATGTATATTAACACAAATATTGGACATTGAATAATATTAATTTTACGAATTTTATCACGTTTAATTAATATCCGATAAATTGTGGAAAAATCCTTAAAATTATGTACATTTTATTAAATATGTATTACTATTTGCCGGCTTGGGGGATGCTCACTGTTCATAGACACTTCGGCCATGGGTGCCCACATATAAAAGCATATGGAAATGATAATATGCAATTAAAATAATGAAATGGTTAAGGAATTGGTTTAAAAAAGATTTTTATGATATAAAGCTTTTATTTTCACAAATACAGTTTTTTAACGACTACTTTTACCAATTTTATTGCTTTTAATTTCTTTAACTTTTAATTCCCGACGCGTGATTTTTCTTTTGGAGGCCTATGCCAAAAGGCACACCGAACAGAGGGACTTACTTTAACTAGTATTACAATAGGAACGTTTGAGTACAAATATTATGTAACCCCAAAGTTCGGAAATAAATGGCTATATTATTATTATTATACTATTATTATTAATTCCTGACGTTTCAGGTACTTTATAGCACCCATGGTCACGGGGTACTGAGGTGACTGCCATCCCAATGTCAGTATTGGGACATGGAGTACCTTCAGCTTTTTATTATTATTTTTATAGTCCAATCTACGCAGATTGAACTTACTCTATCTTTAAGTCTTGCAGTGGTATGCTTGGGGTTTGTTTTAATTTTATTAATTATAGTGTCCCAAGCAGGTGGTAGTACCCAACCGCCTTCTCTACTGAAATTAGGATGTTTTTTAATTTCAGTAGCCTCACATATCATCCTTGGTAGGAATTAATGTTCTTTAACGAGGATTTGTGGTCTATCAAATCTGATGTATGTCTATCTGGTTGGGGTGACACCCTTGACATACGGTAGTACATCAGGCACACGCTCAACTGCGGTCGGCTTCACTCGGTCACTGTGACGAAGACGTGGGACCCGAAGCTTGATTTTGTGCAGAACCTGCTTGACGTGCTGAAGCTCCGCGGCCAGGTGCTTGTTCTCACAGATCCCATATGCTCTCTGTAACAAAGATTTGCTCATGGTAACTAACTGTGAAGGATTATGGTGAGATTCACCGCTTAAATATCAGTTTGTATGGGTCTTTTTTCTATACACAGTGTGACCTATGATGTTGTTAGGATTTTGGATAACAAAAACATCTAGGAAAGCTAAGAAATTATTTGCCTCAGATATAATATCATAATTACTGAATAGAATTTGGCACAGAGAGTGATAACGATGGATAAAATTCATAGGAACAACATCCTGATTTAATATTTCTTGGGCCATATTCATGAGCCGCTCTAATTTGTTTCTTGGTACTTGCAATAATGCCTATATGCATTCATCACTATCTCCTGTTCTTACTTTCATCAAATATACAGCAAGTGCAAAGCATCCACTATGTTTACTTGACATTTTGGGCACTTCAGACAGAATTTATTGGCATTGTGCCTTTGATAAGCGTAGATAATAATGTACAGTATATTCGGGCATATTGTAAATATTTTCAAAGTCTATATGATGGTAAATATTATCTTACAATAATGTAGAAAAATCTATAATTTGTGCTACACTAAATGTTTTAATATGGTTATATATTAATTCTAAAAGTAAATACCAAGAGTTATTATTTAAATGGTAGTTACTGATTCTACATTCTGGAGGTACATAGTAATTGTATTCACAAAAATACATACCCGCAATGCTGATGGAACAGTGAGTTGATTGGAATTGTTACAACCAGGAAAAAACATTGATTTTGTGTAAGTGGTGCTCTTACAAAATTAGGCTACAGTATATTGTATGATGTATGATCTAAGCTTTGTTGTTCTAGGTTCAATACATTACTCACTTTAGATTGCTACAAGGATGGACTAGATGATTCAGATGGTTCCCGTTCTAAAGTTTAACGTGTTGCTGCTTTATCAATCCTTCGCAATCATGACACTCACGCGATGACGATGGCAACTGAAATAATATTAAATAAAAAAAATAAGACAAAGTGAACAAAATAAAATAGATTTGTTTACTTTAAACTCAAATATAGGTAAATGTTACATAAAAATTAATGCCCTATATTATTTAATAATTAAGGACTGACTGCCTACCAGTAGTCCAAAAACAATTAAAAATCGACTGTCTTATTTCTTGGTATTTGATAAAAATTGTCCATTTCGTAACTATCTGGTGTTAGCTAGCTAATCTTATCGCCGTGTTACAAATAAGCTATTTTGTTTGTCAGGTATAGCTTGTGCATATGTTAAAAAATAAAACAACTTCATCATTTCATACATTCATCACTATCAAATATCAGCACTAGAATTAATAAATTAAAAACTGTTGAACACTTACTTTTAACTGTTGTCACACTATAATGTGATCGACAATCTCACTCCATATGAGTTCTTGAGAATTTATTTGAAAAATAACAAACAAAATAACACAATGGCAACTATTTAGTTGTGAATTCACTAGTACCTTTTTACTTGTTGAATTGTGATTTCATTTCGCATGACATATTTCCTATAGCTGTCAGATTTGATGTTGCCACATAACTAACATAAATACAACGAAACGATATCGATTTGTATTCGATTAGTAATTTAATGAAAAAAATAATAATATTTGAGTTTCGCTTTCAGTTCTACACGCTTTTTAAAATATATTTTCTTTTATTTTTTTAAATTATGTTTTAAACGTATTTTTAAGAACAGTTAAAATGTGGAGTAGCGTATTGTTATGCTCTAAACAGTTCATGGTAAATCAGCTAAAAATTCACTTGTTTAATTATCATAACATGATTACATTTTAAATGTATTGTTAAAACAGATAACAATAACAGTTAAATTGTGCAGTAGCATTTTATTGTACTCTAAAGAATTCATAGTAAATCAGCTAGTAATTCGCTTGTTTAATTATCATAACATCATAATATCCATAGCGATTCGATTATTATTCGATTAATAATTTCATAAAAAGAGAATAATCTTGGAGGTGTTTTAACTTCTGCTCGCTTTTTAAAATGTATTTTCCTTTTTTATTTAAATTCTATTTTAAGTGTATTTTTAAGAACAGTTAATTGTGCAGTTGCCGTGTAGTGGCGGTTAAGAATATCCACTACCCCATATCTTCCCGTGGGTGTCGTAAGAGGCGACAGAGGGAGACAGGCAGGAGATGGGCAGCAGCATCTTCCTGATAACAGCAACTGTACGACAAAAAAAAACTGCGGTTGCCAACCCGCTCGCCAAGCGTGGCAACTATGGCAATATACCCCCCATGAACAATTACACAAATAGACGGCCCCCAGTCCCCGGCGGCCCCGCTATTCCTGGCTACGGTGGCGAACATGGTAACGGCGGGGCAGGGGGTGCTAAGAATCTCCGGTGGAGGTTCGGTTGCCACCTACGACGACTCGACCTGGCAACATTTAACGCACGCACACTGAGGACTGACGAGAAGATCCTGGAGCTGGAAGAAGAGATAGACAAGTTGCGCTGGAGTATTATAGGATTATCCGAGGTCCGAAGAGAGGGGGGAGGACACGGTGATTCTCGAATCCGGCAACTTGTTCTATCACCGGGAGGGCGACCATCTGTCCCAAGGAGGTGTCGGATTTATCGTCCACAAGTCTCTCGTCAACAACGTTGTACAGATTGAGAGTGTGTCGACGAGGGTCGCGTACCTGATACTCAGAATCACCAAACGGTATTCGCTGAAGGTCATACAGGTTTACGCACCAACGTCGGCACATTCCGATGAGGAGGTGGAGGAAATGTATGAGGATATTTCCAAAGCCATACATTCCTCCAAAACCCACTACACGGTGTTGATGGGAGACTTCAACGCAAAACTAGGCACAAGAGAAAGCGGTGAGCTGAAGTTAGGGAAATTTGGAGTAGGGCAACGGAACCGAAGGGGCCAGCAGCTGGCCGACTTTATGGAGAAAGAGGGACTCTTTATGATGAACTCTTTCTTCCAGAAGCGGCCCCACAGGAAGTGGACCTGGTCGAGCCCCGACGGTTCGACAAAAAATGAGATTGACTTCATTATGACGACCAGACGCCAACTGTTCAGTGATGTCTCAGTGATCGCAAGGGTGAAAACTGGCAGCGATCACCGAATGGTTAGAGGCACACTGAACCTAAACGTTAAGTTGGAGAGGTCTCGTCTAATGAAGTCAACGCTCCGTCCCCCTCGTGCTCTGATCCAAAATCCCGAAAACTTTCAGCTCGAGTTACACAACCGCTTTCAGTGCCTACAAGATTGCAATGCAGTGGACGATATGAATGACAAGCTCGTGGAAACTGTCCATGCGGTCGGAGCTAAGTTCTGCAAGACCCGCCGCAGAAGAACACAAAAACTCTCCGATCACACTCTTAATCTCATGGCTGTTAGACGGGAGATGAGGCTGCAATCGTCAACGGATTTGACAGCATACAGGCAACTGAACAGACAGATCTCCAAATGCATGCGGCGAGACTTACGCAACTTTAATACTGCTCGTATTAAAGAAGCGATCGAGCGGAACCAGGGCTCCAAAGTCTTTGCCAGAGATCTATCTGCCAGAAAGAGCCAACTGTCAAAGCTGAAGACTGATTGTGGCAGCATCGTTTCCGGGACACCTGAGATTTTGAGTGAGATTGAGAGGTTCTATGGGCAGCTGTACACATCATCGTTGGAGCCACACGCAAGTGTGAGTAACGATCCAAGAGCAAGTCTTATCCGACACTATTCCGATGATATCCCGGACGTCAGT